>JARQOC010000010.1:107039562-107083875 GCA_033576535.1 Allobates femoralis | reverse complement strand
ACGAAAAATCAATAGCGTCCTGGATATGTATGCGATGACCGGTCAACAACGTGCTGCTGTGGTACTCAGACAGTTAACTGGCACAGCAGAGAAAGAAAGTGCGTCCTGGTGTGCTGCGGAACGCAAATCCACCTCTGCTATATTCAATAAACTGAGAACTACCTTCGAAGAGTGCAATGAGGCTGACATCCACATGCGATTCCATCACTGCTACCAGAGGCCAGGAGATGATATAAGAGCTTATGCCTGGCGTCTGGAAGAAGCACTGCGTACCCTAATGGTGGGTTTACACACACCAATTTATCTGTTCAATCTCTGAACCAATCTCTGGTTGCAGTAAAATCATGGATACATTGCTCCATGTTGTACACAGCCACAAAATGGAGCAATGTATCCATGATTTCACTGCAACCAGAGATTGGTTCAGAGATTGAACCGATAAATTAGTGTGTGTAAACCCACCATTATACATGTCAGCCCCACCAGTGCACCTGACGAAAATAAACTCCTCATTGAACAATTCACTCGGGGACTGCTATCCCCTGAGGACAGTAAGACTGTCAGCTGAAAGTAAGACAGAAGCTGACTTTAACACCCTGAAAGAGATGGCCATCAAAGGGTTAAAGCCGGTAGAGACCCATGAAGATGCTATTAAACGGTGGTGCAGTGGTGAGGTGCAGGCTACTCCAAAACCATTACCCGTTTCTGCAGCCACGCACAATGTACAATCTGCTCAGCCTGACAAATATGATTCGTTGCGAGCTGAGATGCGCCAGATGAATAAAAACATCTCCAAGTTAATGGACGCTCTGCAGTTACAGCAAAGCCAACAGCCAGCTCCAAGACCCCAGCCCAGACCTCAGCCGCTGATTCAACTTGCTGACGGTCCTGAGGATGTACCTTGGATGCGAAGAAAGCAAGACACAGCGTACCGAGGGATAACCACCGACCGCTACAGCTCCACTGGGGAGCCCATCTGCCGCCGCTGTAACCGCATCGGTCACCTCGCCAGGAGCTGTCCTTCAAACGAGCAGTCCCTGGGGGCCAGGGCCAAACCTCAGGATTAGATCAACAGGGCCCAGCCACCTGGTACAAGACCTTCATCGGACATAGGCCTTTTATGTCCATTGTACTAGATTAGATGGCATCCCGCCACCTGCTCTACTGGACACCAGGTCACAGGTGATCACCATCCCCTATATCCTTTATAACAAGTATTGGGCTGATGCAGAACTGAAACAGCCTGAAATAGACCTTACCCTTAATGCAGCTAATGGTGAACCACTCACTGTGATGGGGGTTAGAGAAATGCCCATAAAGGTGGGGAGGGTGGAATTGCAGAACCAGGGGGTCCTTGTGGTAGCAGAAGCCAGTAATGCTAATGATCCCTATATCATACTAGGCACTAATGTTGTTAGCAATTGCTTCTAGGAAGTCTTGTCTTTGCTTCAACAGATCGCAGACACTGCCAGACCTGGTCAGAGGAAGGTCCTCCAGCGTGAGATCAGAGCCATCCTGCACCAACAACAGGTAACAATTACAGGTGGTGAAATTGGTACTGTACGGGTGACAGACCCGATACCTATTGTGATTCCCCCAATGAGTGAAATGATTTGGTGTCGAGCACCTATAAGTCTGAGAGGGCAGGACTATCAGGCATTCGTGGAGCCCATCAGCACTGAGAACAGACCTACACTGTTGACAG
This sequence comes from Allobates femoralis, assembly GCA_033576535.1. Taxonomy (NCBI): domain Eukaryota; kingdom Metazoa; phylum Chordata; class Amphibia; order Anura; family Aromobatidae; genus Allobates; species Allobates femoralis. The sequence goes on along the minus strand of JARQOC010000010.1, from coordinate 107,082,170 downwards.
CCAGGGGGGTGGTCGATGTACACAATGGGAGAGTACCTGTTCGCATCTTAAATTGTGGCAGTGAGGAGGTTAAATTACCCAGGTATACCACCTTTGCTAAATTGTACACAGTCAGCAACAACGAGATCCAAACAGTGCAAACCGAACCCCTCGAAAAAGGGGCAAAACCTGATCAAGCAATCGGGCCACTGGAGGACTGGTGCCAGTAGCTCCATTTCGGAACTGACACCACTCCTGTGTATGAAAAGCAAGGTGTGTATCGGGTAGTTCAAGAATTTGAACAAGTCTTTAGTAAGCATCCACTTGATTTTGGTAGGATAAAAGGGGTACAACATCACATCCCCACAGGTACACATCCACCAATCAAAGAGCAGTACAGGCCTATTCCACCTGAACATTATCAAAAAGCCAAAGAAATGTTACAGGACATGAAGGACGCAGGGGTTATACAAGATAGCTGTAGTCCTTGGGCAGCTCCATTAGTCCTAGTCAGGAAAAAGATGGCAGTAGGAGAATGTGTGTAGACTATGGGCAAATAAACCGCATAACACACAAAGATGCTTACCCGTTACCTCGTATACAGGAATTCTTAGCTGCGTTGAAGTCTGCCAATTACTTCTCTTACCTTAGATCTCACTAGTGGGTATTGGCAGATGTCCGTAGCCGAGAAAGATAGAGAGAAGACGGCATTTCCAACACCGATGGGCCTATGTGAATTCAACAGCATGCCCTTCGGACTATGTAATGCACCCGGAACCTTCCAGCGATTAATGGAGAGTTGCCTGGGACATAAGAACTTTGAGATGGTACTGCTCTACCTGGATGACGTGATCGTGTACTCCAAGACCTATGAGGAACATGTCACCCATCTAGGAGAGGTGTTTGAAGCGCTGGCCAAATACTGGATGAAGCTAAAACCATCAAAATGCCACCTGTTAAAGCCTAGAGTTCAGTACCTGGGACACATAGTCAGTGCCGAAGATGTGGCCCCTGATCCAGACAAGGTGACAGCAATCAAAGAGTGGCCGGAACCTAAGACCATTAAGGAAGTACGTCAATTCCTGGGTTTGGTGGGCTACTATCGGAGGTTCATCAAGGAGTACGCCAAGAAGGCTGCTCCCCTGCAAGACCTCCTAGTAGGCCAACCCATGAAGGGCAAGTCTAAGGATTCTCCGTGGAGCTGGGGTAAGGAACAAGAGGAAGCATTCTGAGTGATGAAAGAGGCCCTGACAGGAGAAGAAATCCTTGCTTACCCGGACTACAACCTGCCATTCCTGCTGTACACAGATGCCAGCAATGTGGAACTTGGAGCCGTCCTTTCCCAAACGCAAGATGGCAAGGAGAGGGTAATCACCTACGCCAGCAGGAAGCTGCGTCCCACAGAGAGGAACCCCGAAAATTACAGTTCCTACAAGCTGGAATTCCTGGCCTTGGTCTGGGCCGTCACCGAGAGGTTCAAACACTGTTTGGCCTCCAGCAAATTCACAGCCTACACAGATAACAATCCGCCGACCCACATGGAAACTGCGAAGTTGGGAGCCATGGAGCAAAAATGGATGGCTAGGTTGTCCAACTACCAATTCACCATCAAGTATCGGGCTGGGCACCAGAACGGAAACGCGGACGCATTATCCAGAATGCCTCACTTGTCTGAAGAGGGTATAGACGAAGACGAGCTGGAAGAGGTGGAGTTACCTGCTTTCCATCAACTAAAAGTAAGAATAACCCAATGTCAGCAAACCCATCAAGTCCTCTCTATAAGAACAGTGAATCCGTTACCCCATTTCGGCTGGAGGGAGGCACAAGACAATTACCCGGCTATCAGTCTAATCAAACAACTGATAACCCAAGAGTCAGCGAAGCTACCCGAGAATCCCCAATCTGAAGTAAAACATCTGTGGAACGAGTGGAGTAAGCTGTTCTTATACCAAGATAAGCTTTGTCGTAGATACATCAATCCAAGAACACACGAGATGGCCTGGCAGATCATCGTGCCAAAATCAGAGATTCCCGTGGCCCTGAACGCTTATCACAACCAGACTGGTCACTTCGGATGGAAGAAGCTTGAGATGCTACTGAAGTATAGGTTCTTTTGGGTCGGCATTCAGACATCCATTGAAAAATTGTGTAAGAATTGTAAATCCTGCAGCCTGAGAAGAAAGGACTTACAGAGCCAGAAAGCACAGCGTCATCCCATTGTAACCAAACAGCCTCTGGAAATCATACCGTTGGACCATTTAAAGCTAACTCCAAGTAGATCCGGTTACACCTACGCGTTGACCATGGTAGACCATTACTCGAGATTCTTAATGGTTGCCCCTGTAATGGACTTAACAGCTGCAACAGCTGCAAAAACTTTCCAAAATGTATTCTGCAGACCATTGGGATACCCAGAACATGTCTTAACAGATCAAGGATCAGCCTTCGAAGCGGAGATCTTGCAAGATTTCTGCCCGATGTATGGGTGTAAAAAGATCAAAACAACCCTGTATCATCCCCAAACCAATGGACTCTGTGAAAAGATGAATCACATCATCATCGGCATGCTGAAAATCCTACCAGTAGAAGAACGGAACCAATGGCAGGAGAAACTACCTGACTTGGTTGACATGTATAACCACTTTCCAGTAAGCTCTACAAACTGTAAACCAGCTTATCTGATGAGAGCCCATACAGGAAAATTACCCGTAGTCTTGGAACTCGGAGTAGTAGATCCTGAAGCAGATCATGCCATTCCAAACTGGAAAACCCATCGCCAAGAACAATACAAAAAGGTTCAAGATTGTGTAGAAAACAACCTGGAGAAATCCCATGAAAAGCAAGAAAGGGACTACAACAAACATTCTCCAGCAGAACCCATAACACCTGGAAGTATTGTACTTAAGAGAAAGAGAACCAAACATAAGTTAGTCGACCGGTGGGAACAAGAACCCTACATCCTATTAGATTCTGGAAATGACATCAGTATTATCAGCAAGGACGGTGGAAAAACCACACAGACTGTATCCAGAGATCATATCAAGAAATGTCCAACAGATTGGAAAGACCAAGATCCAGTACAGCAACCAGTTCCAGAAAAAGAACCAGTACAAGAAGAAAGTTCATATCAAGAACCAAAGAAGAAGGTAATATCAACAATCCTAGGAGAATTCCCAGAAGATTGGCCTCAACAAGATGGAGCCATCATAGTGCCATTACTAAATTTCTACCAATCCAATGAAGTGGAACAAAGAAATCAGGAAGAAATACTCGTTGCTAGAGTATCTGAGGATGCTGCAATCGGTACACCTGCTAGCCCTATAGTGAGACTAAGGCAACGCAGAAGCTTACCTGACATGCCTCCACCAAACCCTTCACTAGACACCTCACCTGTAGTAGTGGCACCTGTAGTGCGGAAATCACATAGATGCACACAAGGTCAACCCCCATCTAGGTTTGGTGAATGGGTATAGTAAAGTTCAAGGTAATATACACTTCAAAAAGTAACCATGTAAATAGTCATTCTAAGTAAGAAATGTAAATAGTATTCCAAAGGTGAAAAGTAGGCAAAAGCCAGGTACACAACAACAAAAGGAGGGAATTGGCGTAAGGAGCTGTCTAGGGAGAGTAAAAAGGTGACCCCCAGGGCCGGGAGGCCTACAGCACTTATGTCCGTTAAAGGCCCCAGAGTACCTAGGACTCCTACGCCGAAGACGCCCGTTGTTGTGTATATTGAACTGTTAGGCCTACAGAGACTTTACCTGTATGGAACATTGAACCTTTTCCCCTTTTGAACTTTTCCCTTTGAACTTTCCCCTTTCAGAACTCTTAAAATTTCAATGGACTACAGTTATTGGACCAATGTAGCAACAAACTTTCAAAGCCTGCGGTCAATGGACTAGCACCGTACGGACTTACCTGTTTTTCAAAATTTTCAAATATTTTTGTCTTTTTGTAAATTTTTCTATTTTAAGACTTTGTAAAATATGTTATTTGTTTCATTATTATCATTCTTATTCCTTTGTAAAACAAAAATTGCTCAGTCCAGGAGTACTGATGTTACCTAGGGGGGTATGTGGTGCCCTGCTCACACAGGTAGCCACAGACGTCTCTAATGCACAGCTGGGTTTCCACATCAGGTACCTACTACATACAACACCTTCCACCCCGACACAGTAGGGGGAGCACCACTTGCTGACTTTAGGCAAGATCCCCTATAAATACTGCTGCTGGGGGCGGAGTTAGTCAGAGTGTGCAGACGCTAGGAGAGCTGCGAAGACGTCCTGGTGGTCGGTGCCACGATTAGGCCCGAACCTGTGACCCGGAGTGGCCCTTCTACGTCCCACAAGCCTAAAGGGACAGAAGGCGAGGAGCAAATAGGCGAAAGGGAGCGAGGAACTTGGAGGAGAGTTTCACCCAAGGAACTACCGGATATTGGGGATCTGCACCTGTGGGATACTCTAGGACCAAAACCCCGTCACACCGTGGAGGCCTTGGCCACCCGGTTAATCCCCCGTGGGTCAAGAGAGGGAGCCAGACACAGCAGTGAGACATGGCAGTGATCAGCGAGGGTAACCCGGAGACCGCACAGGAGGCGAGACAGACACTACAGTCAGGAGGAGAGAGGAGGCAAGTCGGGCTGCAAGCAGGCTTTGCTTGAACCATTACATAGGAACAGAGGAGGCCTTATACTCACTTGCTGTAGGGATCCACTGTGCAATCTGTACACCCGTCAGTGCCCTGGACATCTTTACCTGCTAAAGATCAGTAAAAGGTAAAAGAGACTTCTTCTGTGTGCGTGCATCATTCCCTCCGTTCCCAGCGCCCCTCATAGACTGCTCCAACACCCCCATCTCAACCACAACTCTAAACTGACCCAGAGGTTCATTCCTACCTGTGGAGGACTTCACCATCCCAGCCGCGATACCATCCACCTCCGGCGGACTGTGGCGGTGCTGGTGCAAATCACCAGTAACTACAGGTGGTGTCACAATGACAAACTTTGTATATAATCCCCTGTGCATATCAACCCCTTTTTTTAAAGAATAGTCCCCCAGGACACGGGATCAGGTGCGGCCACCACTCCTTGTGACAACAGGAGCGTTAACCCTTGTGGCCTGATACCCGAGTACCCCACAGCCTGGGGCTCGACAAAGGTACCTGTAGAGGATCTGGAGATCGGAGTCAAGTCTCTCAAAAAGTTATCCGTTGGGACCGGCGAGGGGCTCTGTATCAGAAGCACCAAGGAAGTGAAGGAGAGCGAGGCAAAGTTAAGGACAGATGAAAGGAACTGAAAGGTACATCAAATAGGGTCCCAATTAACTCCCTAACCTCTGGTGACCACCCAGGCCAGTTTAACCCGTTGACTGTAAAAAACTGTTTTCGGCCCAAGTCATCAGTAAAACCCTTGTAGAATTTGAGCAGCGTGTGGTGTCCTATTCAACGTCGCCTGAGATACTGCTCGACGGTGTAAAAATCTCCTATTCATCATCCATCTCTGCCCCGGGGTTCCCTCTCCACCTACGGGGAGCGTCGCCATCTAGCTGCCCCATTCATCATCCCCGGAGGTCTGCAGCAGCGCCGGTGCCATTACCGGACACCGTAGGTGGCGTCACAAGACTTTTATTTTTATTTTCATCCCCTTTTTCAGCGACCACCAGGGCCACAGGCTTGGGCAACCCACCCATGACATCCCCAACTACAATGCCCGAGACCGGGTACCCCAAGGCCCTGGGGTGGGTCACATGCAGACACAAACGCTAGTGTGAAAGTAGCCTTACTTTCAGGCCGTTTTCCCCAATAAGGACGCAACATGTACAACCCTGGTAAACACAATGACACTGTTCATGTTTTATTGGAGAACATTCATATTAAGCTTTTATTTTCTCAGTCTTTGATAATCATCAGTGCAAGAAACAACAACAATGTAACATAGTGATCCTGTCCGGAAATTAATTTGTAGCAGAATTTCTGTGCCTGTATCCGGTGCCATACCCCCAGGGATGGAGCAGTTGTGACCTCACCTGGACCTTGCAGATCGGAGGGATCCATTGAATTTTCTGACATATTTACAGCAGGAGGTGATTGCACCAAAGGGGGTGCTACACATTTTTGAACAGGAAAGTGTATTTAATAAACCATTACACAATATATTATAGCCGGGCTGCTTTATTATTGCACAAATGGAAATGAGACCTAAAGGAACCAATCAGATTTCTGCTTCCTCTCTATATAGTTTTTTGGAAAATGACACCTTGTTTCATGTTGCATGTCACACTTTTCATAATGACGCTCCCTGATCTTTAATCGCCCCTTGAATGTGTACTTGGAAGCATAAGAGTCCTTCTGGAAGTGCTATTTTCTGCCATTGTTTTGCTGCAACTGGAAAGTAGGAACGTGTTTCTAACCTGTAGCATGACTCAATGGAGCTTATTAGAAGAGCTAGCATCTCAGATAGCCCCAGAAAGTACTGGACTGAGCTAGAAAGTAGTAGTTGGATGCTGGAAAGTAGATGGGAGTTGCAGGTAGGATAATTATCCACCTGTTTAGAACAGAGACTAGAGAAAATGAAGCTAGTTCCACCAAGATAATGTAGTAAGAAGGTGCTATGGTTCCTGAATACTCACGCCGTTCATGGCTGCCTGTGCCCTTGGGAGATGCAGTCAGAGTGACCTGATATGGAGGGATCCAGCCATAGAAGAAGGGAGCGGGAGCAGGGGTGTAACTAAAACAGATGCAGGGGTTGCGATCGCACCCGGGCCCTGCAGCCTAGGGGGGCCCCAAAAGTCCCTTTGGCCCATAGCAAAAGACCAGTACTATTAAAGATTTGCAATAATTGGGGCCCTGTTGGAGCTATTGCATCGGGGCCACTGAGCAGAAGAGTAACAGACATGCACTGACTCAGGTTCATAGGGGGTTGCAGAAGTAGAGATCACAGTGAGGTCCGGAGGCCTCGGTGGGATCAACGGCCCCTCTGCTACATAAATATCTCCCAATGGTGCATAGTTAATGGGGGTTGTTGCATATGTTGCATCAGAAATGTATGCCTCTGGTGTTTCTGACAATAGCTGTGCTGGACGAACAATCCTGCCACGATGGCGATATGAACTGTCCTTACTGGAGTGTGTGATAAATGGCCATAATTGATAAGCATGGAAAGTATTACAGGAGCTAGGCCGCTACATGCAGGTCAAAAAATCAATGCAACTTTTATACACAGGGTAATAAAAGAAGTTCTAGACGGAAGCATTTTGACCAGGCGCCACCACTAGGGAATGAATTGTCAGCCCATTGGTCCACTGATGGTGACTACTATAAGGCAGCACATAGCAAATCAATCATTTTTATTAATTAGAGGTAAAGTCCTTTAAGTTCTGGGCTTCTCATGATACCCATGGATAGACAAGGCCGATACAAAGTCTGATATGAAGCACATCATGTCCATCATCACAGAGTCTACGTCTTCTTTTTAAGAGACTCCAATCTTTTCGACAGATCTTCAAAGTCTATATCTTCATATGCAGAGGGGTCATTAGTGGGCGACTGTTGAGCGGGGCTGACCGGCACAGACGGAAGCTTTGGTAGTGTCAGGTGGTCAAAGTTCCCGGGGACATTTGCTCCAGGTTTGTTGTCAGCACCTGCAAAGGACAAGAATTAACATCAAAGTCCGGGGCAGAGTGATACATAAGGATCGTTGTTTTGTCTAGCCTAGGTGAACTAAATATACATTAGTTTGAGCTGGGACCCTAGGGGTCACAGGTCGCCCTTCAATGTGAGGTTAAAGGTCATAATATGCATCCTATTTGTAAGGGGGTGACCCTTAAGGTACCTTTACACACAGAAATACTGTATATTGCTTGCAGATCTCTGGTTGCAGTGAAATCATGGACACATTGTTCCATTTTGTTGCCGTGTACAAATGTAACAATGTGTCCATGATTTCACTGCAACCAGTGAGTTGCAAGCAATATATCTCTGTGTGTAAAGGTACCTTTACTCCACCTATCAGGATGGGAAATCAGATTTATTGCCTAATATATGCAGTTTCCATTTGCACTCACCAGTATCAGGTGCAGGAAAAACCCGTGGGTCCGGTCCGGGGGGTTTCAGCTAAGAAAACACAAAGAAAACACAGGTCCCTGGTTATAATACAGTCAGGTAAGTGATGACTTCTGTAAGCCCCATTGGACGCCCATTAGAATCTACATTTCAGTGGCTCAGGTTATCATTTATTGTCATATCGCTTTACAAATATCATCTTTTCACATTTGCCCTAAGCTATATACACTTTTGCATATGTTTTGTTTTCCATGGTTCATTTGATCCCTAAAATGCAAGCTTAAGCAACTATCTACCATCTCGCTGCTACAAAGTGTCTGTAAGTCCTTTATCTAGACAAGTGATCTGTTAGAAATATCATCTGTCAGAGCTCCTGCTCACTCTCCTCTCCCCATCATTCTCTCAGTTTTAGTGACCACAACAGAGAAAGGAAAGTGTAAAGTGTGAAAAGTGGAGAAAGCATCTACAGTCTCAGGAAGAGAAGAAAAAACAGGCTGTAGAAAAGGTGTGCACATTAAGAAGGTAATAAGTGCAGGATAGAAGCTGTGCCGATACAAGATAATGAAGATGTGGTGCTTCTGTGGTTTGGCTGCCACAGATGGTTTTGTCCTGCATTGTTTACAATGCCATGTCTTGAGAGAATTGAGGAGCCCTCTGCTACTCTCCTACTTCTGGTTGGAGGGAGGAGATAGGATAGGGAGGAAGAGTTAGGCAATAGGAGAGTCTCAGAAGGCAGATGTCAGGCCTATATTACTGGGAGAGACACACAGAGCTTACATCCAGCCTATATTACTGGGAGAGACACACAGAGCTCACATCCAGCCTATATTACTGGGAGAGACACTCATACAGTACCTCACATCCAGCCTATATTACTGGGAGAGACACACAGAGCTCACATCCAGCCTATATTACTGGGAGAGACACACAGACGTCACATCCAGCCTATATTACTGGAAGAGACACACAGAGCTCACAGCCAGGCCTATATTACTGGGACAGATACACAGAGCTCACATCCAGCCTATATTACTAGAGAGACACACAGAGCTCACATCCAGGCTATATTACTGGGAGAGACACACAGAGCTCACATCCAGGCCTATATTACTGGGAGAGACACACAGAGCTCACATCCAGCTTATATTACTGGGAGAGACACACAGAGCTCACATCCAGCCTATATTACTGAAGAGACACACATACCTCACATCCATCTTATATTATTGGGAGAGACACACATTCCTCACATCCAGCCTATATTACTGGGAGAGAACACACAAACCTCACATCCAGCCTATATTACTGGGAGAGACACACAGAGCTAACATCCAGCCTATATTACTGGTAGTGACACATAGACCTCACATCCAGCCTATATTACTGAGAGAGACTCACAGACCTCACATCCAGCCTATATTACTGGTAGACACACACAGACCTCACATCCAGCCTATATTACTGGGAGAGACACACAGACCTCACATGCAGCCTATATTACTGGGAGAGAAACACGGAGCTCACATCCAGCTTATATTACTGGGAGAGACACACAGAGCTCACACCCAGCCTATATTACTGGAGAGGCACACATACCTCACATCCAGCCTATATTACTGGGAGAGAAACACGGACGACCACAATCCATCGCCTTCTTCATCGTTATTACTGGGAGAGACACACAGAGCTACACATCCAGCCTATATTACTGGGTGGACACACAGACCTCACATCCAGCCTATATTACTGGAGAGAGACACACAGACTCACATCCAGCCTATATTACTGGGAGAGACACACAGAGCTCACATCCAGCTTATATTACTGGGAGAGACACACAGACCTCACATCCAGCCTATATTACTGGAGAGACACACACATACCTCACATCCATCTTATATTATTGGGAGAGACACACATTCCTCACATCCAGCCTATATTACTGGGAGAGACACACAAACCTCACATCCAGCCTATATTACTGGGAGAGAAACACAGAGCACATCCAAAGAACATACCAGCTCATCAGTATATTACTGGGGACACACAGACCTCACATCCAGCCTATATTACTGGGAGAGACTCACAGGACTCACATCCAGCCTATATTACTGGGAGACACACACAGAGCTCACATCCAGCCTATATTACTGGGAGAGACACACAGACCTCACATCAGCCTATATTACTGGGAGTGAAGACACGAGACTCACATCCATGCTTATATTACTGGGAGAGACACACAGAGCTCACACCCAGCCTATATTACTGGAGAGGCACACAGACCTCACATCCAGCTATATTACTGGAGAGAACACACGGAGCTCACATCCAGCTTATATTACTGAGAGACACACAACCTCACATCCACTTATATTATGGGGAGACACACATCCTCACATCCAGCCTATATTACTGGGAGAGACACACAAAGCTCACATCCAGCCTATATTACTGGGAGAGACACACAGAGCTCACATCCAGCCTATATTACTGGGTGTGACACAAGACCTCACATCCAGCCTATATTACTGGAGAGACCACAGACCTCACATCCAGCCTATATTACTGGGAGGACACACACAGAGCTCAATCCAGCCTATATTACTGGGAGAGACACAACACAGACCCCTTCACATCCAGCCTATATTACTGGGAGAGACACACAGAGCTCACATCCAGCCTATATTACTGGAAGAGACACACATACCTCACATCCATCTATAATTATTGGAGAGACACACATTCCTCACATCCAGCCTATATTACTGGGAGAGACACACAACTCACATCCAGCTTATATTACTGGGAGAGAAACACAGAGCTCACATCCAGCCTATATTACTGGGAGAGACAAACAGACGCTCACATCCAGCCTATATTACTGGGGGACCACACAGATCCTCACATCCAGCCTATATTACTGGGAGAGACACACAGAGCTCACATCCAGCCTATATTACTGGGGAGACACACAGAGCTCACATCCAGCCTATTATTACTGGGAGAGACCACAGACCTCACATCCAGCCTATATTACTGGGGAGACACATAGACCTCACCTCCACCTATATTACTGGAGAGACACACAGAGCCTCACACCAGCCTATATTACTGGGAGAGACACACAGAGCTCACATCCAGCTTATATTACTGAGAGAGAGACACAGACTGACATCCAGCCTATATTACTGACAGACACACTCCTCACATCCATCTTATATTATGGGAGAGACACACATTCACATCCAGCCTTATTACTGGAAAGACACACAACCTCACATCCAGCTTATATTACTGGGAGACACACACAGAGCTCACATCCAGCCTATATTACTGGTAGGACACATCAGACCTCACATCCAGCCTATATTACTGAGGAGACTCACAACGAGCTCACATCCAGCCTATATTACTGGGAGACACACACAGACCTCACATCCAGCCTATATTACTGGGGAGACACACAGAGCTCACATCCAGCCTATATTACTGGGAGAGACACACATACCTCACATCCAGCCTATATTACTGGGAGAGAAACACGAGCTCACATCCAGCCTATATTACTGGGAGAGACACACAGAGCTCACATCCAGCCTATATTACTGGAGAGGCACACAGACCTCACATCCAGCTATATTACTGGGAGAGAAACACGAGCTCACATCCAGCTCTATATTACTGGGAGAGACAACAGAGCTCACATCCAGCCTATATTACTGGGGGACACACAGACTCACATGCAGCCTATATTACTGGGAGAGACACACAAACCTCACATCAGCCTATATTACTGGGGGAACACAGAGCTCATTCCAGCTATTATTACTGGGTGAGACACACGAGCTCAATCCAGCCTTATTTACTGGGGGACAACAGACCTACATCCAGCTTATATTATGGGAGAGACACACACCTCACATCCAGCCTATATTACTGGGGAGAGACACACAGAGCTCACATCCAGCCTATATTACTGGGTGAGACACACAGAGTCACATCCAGCCTATATTATGGAGAGAACACATGAACTCACACCAGCCTATATTACTGGGGGACACACAGACCTCACATCCAGCTTATATTACTGGGTGAGACACACAGAGCTCACATCCAGCCTTTATACTGGGGACACACAGACCTCACATCCAGCTTATATTACTGGGAGGACACACACACCTCACATCCAGCCTATATTACTGGGAGAGACACACAGAGCTCACATCCAGCCTATATTACTGGGTGAGACACACAGAGCTCACATCCAGCCTATATTACTGGAGAGACACACAGAGCTCACATCCAGCCTTTATTACTGGGGGACACACAGACCTCACATCCAGCTTATATTACTGGGAGAGACACACACACCTCACATCCAGCCTATATTACTGGGAGAGACACACACACCTCACATCCAGCCTATATTACTGGGAGAGACACACAGAGCTCACACCCAGCCTATATTACTGGGAGAGACATACAGACCTCACATCCAGTCTATATTACTGGGAGAGACACACAGAGCTCACACCCAGCCTATATTACTGGGAGAGACATACAGACCTCACATCCAGTCTATATTACTGAGAGAGACGCTCCCATGAAAGAAAACTTGGATCAGGCTGTACATTTTGTACACTTACTAAATCATACGATGGATGAAAGCCGGGGACTGGTGGTCTCCCTCTTGGAGGCGGCTGTATAAAGGTGCATTCCTCATAGATTCCTACGTCAGGAGGCGCCTGCTATAGTGTTAGTAAATAGTAAAGGAATAAACAGTGAGTATAACGCTAAATATACATTTCGTAGCAATGAATGTTATAGATTGTAATACTGTATGAATTATTCTTACTGTTATCTGGGGGTGTGGACCCTGGGCATTGCTCCTGAAGTCGCCTCCTCCTCCTCTACCTCCGCCTGTTCCGCCGGTCCTCCTTTTTTGTTATTATTTGTAAAATCTGTGTGACATCCATCCACTTCAATACCAGAGGGTGCTTCAGCCTGGAAGGAACATATCTAATCACTTGGTGTGTCCACCATAGAGTACAATGATAAAACGCAAATGGAATTTTCATGGTATCCGTGGTCAGGTCTCCTCACCATCACTCTTGCGTCTGGCTCGTACTCCACCTTGTAATTTTTGGCGATCTCAATCAGGTATCTCTCCACCAGGACTTTTGGAGGGGCCTCCGAGCTTAATTTATGCATCAACTGTGAAACAGGACAATAAGAAGATCAGAGAATGACACATACTCTCCTGTCTTACAATCTGAATGAGCTCACTGACAGATCCTCAGTTGACTCATTCCGCAGCCAACAATAAACAGCGCAACACAGAAAGCAAACTGTACAATACGTTTAATGAAACCCAACTCAAAAAATAATATTTACCCAAAATATAGACTAAGTGACTTACTCTTTCACTGACTGTTCCGATCTGATTTGTTCTACACAGGTTTCCATATTCTTGACTGTATTTATTACAGAGTTGTTTGGCCACCTGGAAGAAAAAAGGAGAGTTTTTATTCTTTCGTGGTCCAATAAAGACCAAATGAATAATAACACCAAAACTCCAACCACCGTGCAACCCATTGGCCATCCAAAATTTTGGCTGCACCTTCTTGTGGCGCCCCTGCGGTTTGGCTGCCACAGATGATATTGTCCTACATAGTTTACAATGTCATGTCTGGGGAGAATTGAGGCGCCCTCTGCTGGAATCCCAAAGCTTCCAACACTTTGCCAAACTCTAACCAGAGAGTTGAGGGCGGAAGAGACCCACCCTGGGCAGACCCTTACTTTTGGTTAGAGGCAGGAGTTAGGATAAGGAGGGAGATAGGCAAATAGGAAAGTCTCAGTTGGTGAAGGGCCAGGAGGGTCCGACAGGACGAGTCTGCAGCCGGCTGTAAGGCTGGGCAGAGGGATGAGCTGCATTTAGGGCACAAGGCATTAGGCTTCCAGGTTTCCACGACCTGGCAGCAGAATCTGGTGGTTGCTGTTCTTTAAGTCCAGTAGCTACCTTGTGGGCCTGTCCGGGGCACAGTGATGAAGAGGACCAGAGGACTGAGGCAAAGCAGTCACTCACAGGGTCTGCATCACATGCCTACCTGGAGAGTATCCACTACACTTAGAGGAATATAGGAGAGCTACAAGCGAGCTAGAAACTTTATACCAATAATTCAGCAGGAACGCCATAATTTCTCACTCCAGCAGAGTGGACTACAGTTCTTTCCAGACTAGCTCAACTGCATGCCTGATTGTACCAATACCCTGGACTTTCTACATCAACTACAGTAAAGAGGTAAAGAACTACAAAAGACTGTCTGTTGGGCTTCCTTCCTCCTGCATTCTCACACTACTCCTCTAGTACAATTACTACCATCATCATCTACACTCCATTCCTCAGGGGCCTGCCCCAGCTGGAGGCAGTAGTCCATCTCACTGCCACGACATCTATCTCCTGAGGATAAAACCTGCAGTGCCGGACGCCTAGTGGCTGGAAGCTTCAGCTTTGCATCACAAACGCTTTTATTATTTTCCTTTTATTTGTTTTTCTCCATTTTTTACTTCCCCCTTTTTAATGTTAGCCAGGGCTACAGCGCTGGGCACAGGCACTGTGAACCTTGCTTACTGGTCGAGCTGCTGGGTACCCAAGCCCTTAGTGCCCAACATTGTGGTATCGGATTCTCTTGAACACAGTGATCCGGATATGTGATAATAATAATAAAATAATTCATTGTGCAAGCTTCATGATGATTCAGAGGAAAAGCTGACAAATAGTATATGTAAATAATAAAACCTGAAGTGGTAAAACTGGAAAAGTGTCTGAGTCAATGTTGTGCAAGTGTTTTGCCCAAGCTGAATAGCGGTGATCTTTGCCCGTATATCAGCTGAAAGAGGCGTATATGGGCCATAAAAGCTGCATGAGAGAATTGTGGCAACTGAAAAATCTGCCATATTTGTGCAATGTACCAAAAGGCCGCTGTGCTCCTGAATCCGGCAATGTTTTCCCCTTCGTCCTGCTCCTCTCTGTTCCTAAGATATGACCCCTTCTTCCCTGTATTTTAATTTAGTCTTTTAGTCAAGTGGGTGTGGCCTTCAACCATTCTCCATTGGAATCTTCTCAGGATCACGCCCATTTGGCTAAAACACTACAGAGAAGAGGAGACTACATCTCGTAATGAAGGCAGAATAAGAGAAAATCGCTGGATCAGGAAATGGCTTACAACAGGTAAAGAAATTACATATTTATTGCATGTGATAGGTCTATTATAAATGTGAGTAACTCTCCTGGAAAAGGTCAGCTGAAGAAGAGTCTCTCACATGGCAGTATTTCATACTTCTACCATATGATACACATCATTAATACACTTTAAAGTTGATGCAGACTACAAGGAGTCATAGACATTAAGAAAAATATTAATATGTGTGTTCAAAGATGGAGCCTCTCTGTTATAGTCCTCTAGGTCTATTACAATTTTTGTTGTTCAGAGCAATTAATATTAATATTTCAAGCACAAATTATTTTTCCTGACTACTTACTATCTTTAATTCAGAGATTTCTGTCAGACGTGGAGCAGCCCAGATCACAGTGGACACGGCCTCGGCCAGACCTGGGTCCAGCTCCCTGCATGGGGAGAAAACATTATTACATATAGATCAAATATATACCGTATATATAGTAGTTATTATTATCATGATCATCACAACACGAACTGAAAACATGACTGTCTGAACAAGTTCCTAAGTACAGATTACAGTTTACTATGCAGACAGATTTCAGCTTGCTTTCCAGTTAGATTTCAGCTTGCTAGCCAGATAGATCTCTGCTTGCTCCCTAGTCACATTTCTGCTTGCTATCCAGTGAGATTTCAGCTGGCTCTCCAGTGAGATTTAAGCTGGCTCTCCAGACAGATCTCATCTTACTTTCGAGTCAGATTTCAGCTTGCTATCCAGTCAGATCTCAAGGCCACTTCACACACTCCGATATCTGAAACTATATTGTTGAAACGTCACGCTTTTGAGATCGTTCTTACAATCTTGTTTGTCATCGTTGTGTGTAAACGCAGGATGTCTGAGCGAGAAATCGTTGGATCGGACATCTCAGATTTGAGAGCAGGACCTCAAATCTATCGTTCATCGTCCAATTAAGGATCTACAAAGCAGCAACATCGTTCAGTGTGACACCATGATGAACGATGATGTTCATATTTCTCCTATTCCTGCCGCTTTGTAAAATCGTTCCAATGTTCTTCTCCAAATAGCTGGGACGTTGCCAAATATAAGATCATTAACGATATCCTTGCGTGTGACAACACACTAATGATGTCGGAAGGATCGCGGTCACGTGACATAGCTAATCGTATCGTGTGAAGTAGCCTTAAGCTTACTTTCCAATCAGATTTCAGCTTTCTCTCCAGTCAGATTTCAGCTTGCTCTCCAGATTTCAGTTTGCTCTCCAGTCAGATTTTAGCTTGCTCTCCAGATAGATCTCATCTTACTTTAGAGTCAGATTTCAGCTTGCTTTACAGTCAGATTTCAGCTTATTATCCAGTCAGATTTCAGTTTACTATCCAGTCAGATTTCAGCTTGCTATCCAGTCAGATCTCTGCTTGCTTTCCCGTCACATTTCAGCTTGCTATCCAGTCAGATTTCAGCTTGCTATGCAGTCAGATTTCAGCGTGCTATCCAGTCAGATTTCAGCTTGCTATGCAGTCAGATTTCAGTTTGCTATGCAGTCAGATTTCAGCTTACTGTCCAGTCAAATTTCAGCTTGCTATGCAGTCACATTTCAGCTTGCTATCCAGACAGATTTCAGCTTGCTATCCAGTCAGATTTCAGCTTGCTATGCAGTCACATTTCAGCTTGCTATGCATTCCCATTTCAGCTTGCTATGCAGTCCCATTTCAGCTTGCTATGCAGTCACATTTCAGCTTGCTATGCAGTCACATTTCAGCTTGCTATGCAGTCAGCTTTCAGCTTGCTATCCAGTCAGATTTCAGCTTGCTATCCAGTCACATTTCAGCTTGCTATGCAGTCAGATTTCAGCTTGCTATCCAGTCACACTTCAGCTTGCTATCCAGTCACATTTCAGCTTGCTATGCAGTCAGATTTCAGCTTGCTATGCAGTCAGATTTTATCTTGCTAACTAGTCACATTTCAGCTTGCTCTCCAGTCAGATTTCAACTTATTCTCCAGTCAGATTTCAACTTGTTCTCCAGTCAGATCTCTGCTTGCTCTCCAGTCACACTTCAGCTTGCTCTCCATTCAGATTTCAGCTTCCTATCCAGTCACATTTCAGCTTGCTCTCCAGTCAGATTTCAACTTATTCTCCAGTCAGATTTCAACTTGTTCTCCAGTCAGATCTCTGCTTGCTCTCCAGTCACACTTCAGCTTGCTCTCCATTCAGATTTCAGCTTCCTATCCAGTCACATTTCAGCTTGCTCTCCAGTCAGATTTCAACTTATTCTCCAGTCAGATTTCAACTTGTTCTCCAGTCAGATCTCACCTTACTTTCCAGTCAGATTTTGCTTGCTTTCCAGTCAGATTTGATCTTACTATCCAGTCAAAGTTCAGCTTGCTATCCAGTCAGATCTCTGCTTGCTCTCTAGTCACACTTCAGCTTGCTCTCCATTCAGATTGCAGCTTTGTATCCAGTCACATTTTAGCTTGCTATCCAGTCAGATCTCTGCTAGCTTTCCAGTCACATATCAGCTTGCTCTCCATTCAGATTTCAGCTTACTATCCAGTCAGATTTCAGCGTGGTGTCCAGTCACATTTCAGCTTGCTCTCCAGTCAGATTTCAGCTTACTATCAAGTAAGATTTCAACTTGCTATCCAGTCAGATCTCTGCTTGCTCTCTAGTCACACTTCAGCTTGCTCTCCATTCAGATTGCAGCTTTGTACCCAGTCACATTTTAGCTTGCTATCCAGTCAGATCTCTGCTAGCTTTCCAGTCACATATCAGCTTGCTCTCCATTCAGATTTCAGCTTACTATCCAGTCAGATTTCAGTGTGGTGTCCAGCCACATTTCAGCTTGCTCTCCAGTCAGATTTCAGCTTACTAACCAGTCAGATTTCAACTTGCTATCCAGTCAGATCTCTGCTTGCTCTCCAGTCACACTTCAGCTTGCTCTCCATTCAGATTTCAGCTTCCTATCCAGTCAGATTTCAGCTTGCTATCCAGTCACATTTCAGCTTACTATCCAGTCAGATTTCAGCTTGCTATCCAGTCACATCTCTGCTTGCTTTCCAGTCACACTTCAGCTTGCTCTCAATTCAGATTGCAGCTTCCTATCCAGTCACATTTCAGCTTACTATCAAGTCAGATTTCAGCTTGCTATCCAGTCACATCTCTGCTTGCTTTCCAGTCACACTTCAGCTTGCTCTCAATTCAGATTTCAGCTTGGTATCCAGTCACATTTCAGCTTGCTATCCAGTCAGATCTCTGCTTGCTTTCAAGTCACATTTCAGCTTGCTATCCAGTCACATTTCAGCTTGATATCCAGTCAGATCTCTGCTTGCTTTCAAGTCACATTTCAGCTTGCTATTTAGTCACATTTCATCTTGCTATCCAGTCATATTTTAGATTGCTCTCCAGCCTTACTTCATTGACTGAATTAATCCGAATCGTGCCAGGAGCAGGTCACAGTACAGCTCGAGGATCTCCATGGCTTCCACCATATAATCCTCCCGGATTATATGTTCCACCCGGATCCGCGCTCTCTCATCCTTCCGACATGATAAGTAATCTGCGATCTCCTTTCGAGATTTCATTGCCATTTCAGCTGCAGAGATAACAATGTGATTAGAAAAGTGTAGAACATAAGAGATTTATAGCACAAGGCCATTTCCTATCTACTACAGTAAGATTTGACCCCAATTTGACACCTGACAACTTCTACTTATGTCATACATATGCTCAATAGAGGGGTTGTTACTTCTTTCTGCTGTATAACACTTAACTATACCTAGACAGGTAGAAATTTAGTGTGTTATTCTGTAAAACTTTTTTTTTACCTTTTGTTGGTCAATGTTATATGTAAGATACATGTAGGCATTTTTAACTACCGGTAATTCAAGATCACCCATAGACGATAAATGTCTGAATGGTCCAAGTTTTACTCTGTAGTGATGTTCTAAAACATCACTGCATAGTAGCGCAGATGCCTGCAATCTTGGAGTGGCGGGAACAGGGATCTGGCTGTCAGATATAGCCAGACTCCCCATAAAGAATGCAGAGTGGGTTTATTACTGTGTCTGCCTTCCTGTTTGCTATATACAGAAAGCTCATCAAGCCTTGTGTCTACAGTAATTGGAAGCAAACACGGCACTTCTTCTGGATCATTAGATCGCTCGGTGTAGGGAGGCAGCAGGAGACCCAGTCAGCTCCACTAGCCTGAGTTTCCACTGAAAATTGGTCTGATATACTATCCACCCAACTATGAATATTGGAAGTATGACACTTGTTACAGGTGGAGCCTTTACTGTATAACCTACTGTCATTCACAGACTCACTTTTTTTCTTTTCCAGTAACTTCAGACGATTGATGGCCAGTCTTAGGTTGACCCGGAGACTCTCACCCTTGAACCCTGACTTCAACATGATTCCGCTACCTTTAGATTAAGAAGGAAAAAATATTAAAATCAATAAAAATCCTATATATGCCTGACTATATTCTGTAATTCAGTGTAATTCAGTGATGCAGATTATTATGGAGCTTATGCTCTTTCACCATTATCAAAACCTCAACGACACCTTGCCGTCAACCTCTGTATCATTCAGTGACAGCCAACAGAGATTGAAATTGTTGAAGAAGTTCTGTATACATTCCTATCTGATCTTACATGCAGATTTGCCCTTGAAAATTCTCATTGTATTCCAAGGGACCTGGGCCCACCGGGCGATTACCCGGTGCCCCGGTAGACCAGTCTGACCCTCTGTATGAGTATATTCACAATGTTCACATTTTGTCTTAATTAAAAAGAAAAATACAAATGCACAGCATTGTAAAAACAATTTGCTGTGCGCTTGTTCTGGCTTTTGTTACTTATTTTACCAGCTCCAGGAATCAATAACTGTGACACGTCTAAAAGAAGTGATGGGTCCATCCTTCTGACTTGGAAGCTGCCATAATGTTATATATGGAATGCAAAAAAAAAAAAAAGATGCAGGCTGCAAAATATGTCCAAAAGATAATGCAACACTGCTGGAATTGACCTAAAGTATCTTCCTGTAGATAAAACAATGTGTCTGCATGTATCATGTGCACATACCATGGGGGTTTGTTCACAGGATTTATTGCATTTTTGGAGCAAAACTTGTCTGAAATCCTCCCCAGAAACGGAAAACCTCTCAAACACATGAACTTTCTGCTCCAAAAACTCAGCAAAAAGACTGTAAACATAATGGAGATTATGATCTTTGGGTTTTCATTGGCTGTAAGCCATAATCATCAACATTAACAGAAACAAACACTTGAAATAGATCACTCTGTTTGTAATTACTCTATATAATATATGTGTTTCACTTTATGTATTGAATTACTGAAATACATTTACTTTTTGATGATATTCTAATTCATTGAGATGCCCCTGTATCTTCAAAGATGGGAATAAACACAGCAAAAAAAAAAACCCTTGTAAAAACATTGAGAAAATCAAAAGTATTAACATTCCAAATTGCTGGAATGTTCAGGTGTTTATAAAGAAGAAATGAGTGTGTGAAGGATCACTGTCTGGAATGACTGAGATGGATACCGGGTGAGTGTGGCGCCCCTCTTATCTCTGGCGGAGCATGGAATGACGCTGCTCATTGTTGTTTGTGCCGCGGTTTCTGTCGGCTCATTATAATGTGAAACTCTGAGCTCACATCAATGACAAGGAAACCTGAAAGACCGGTGTGAGACTCGCCATCACGTGACTTGTGGAATCAGACACCACCGCTGCTGGTGTTTGTATAGTCAGGGAGGAGCACCGAATCCAGGACACCAATATTTACCATGGAAGAAATCACGGCTCTCCTATACCTTTAAATGCTCCTTACTAGTAAAATCACCTTCATTTTGCCTTAATTTATCGTCTTAAAGCAATATCCTATTTTTCTAATAAAACCTTCCTGTAAGTGTTGCATTTCTAGCAGATGATCTAGAATTATCCAGATAAATTTCCCATCACCTGACGTTCATGAGCCGAGTATTCCGGACTGACCACGCGTTTCCTAACACTCTCATATATGCCCATAAGGCTGTTGAGTTTGGGCCGGTCTGGGCATCATGGTCTATACTAGAAGATCAGATATGTAAAATTAGCCTTAAAGGGACACTGTCACCAGGTTTTTGCCATCTCATCTAACAGCAGCAAAATGTAGAGACCGAGACCCTGATTCCAGCGATGTGTCACTTACTAGGCTGCTCAGTGTAGTTTTCATAAAATCACTATTTAATAAGATGGAGATTATCATTATAGGAGTGATCAAATAGTCCAGCATAGTCATTTACTGGTAAATCTGAAGCAGAGAAAACTGTAATTTTATCAAAGTGACAGCAAGCAGCCTAGTAAGTGACACATCGCTGGAATCAGGGTCTCTATCTCTACATTATGCTGCTCTCAGATGGGATGGCAAAAACCTGGTGACTGTGTCCCTTTAAAGGCAAGAAAAACATTGCTGCTTTCTTCAAAAGGCTCCTCATTGTCTCTGGTATTGCAGCCCAGCGATTTTAATAGTAGGTTGACCCGCAATACCAGACACAACCTATAGTCAGGGATGGCGCTGTTTTTTAAAGAAGCCTAATCCTACACACCCTTTAAGGAGGCCACTTCAGGGGTGTATTATATCTGATAGGAAAAAAAAAACAAAAATACATATGGGCACGTCCACATAGAGGCCAATCACTGAGTCCTTCTCCAAAGGCACAGGGCTGGGAGGATAGAAGAATCATCTGTCCAGCAGGAGGAACATGAAATAGGAAGATAATCCAGGTAGTTATTGAAGTCAGAAAACTATTTGATATACACACGTTTCGAACCGGACCAATGTTTAATCAGATCAGCCGATTGGGTTCGAAACGCGCTATCATACTTATGTGTGTTACCGTCACTAAAAATCACAAATTATGAACTAAAACACTAAACAAAGCTAAATAGCTACAGGTTGTTCCCTCTTTGTTAGTATTGTTTGCATTGTTTTAGTCTTCGCTACATTAAATGTATCTATGTAGTGAGATGTAAATCAGGATTGGACACCGTATAGTGCCGATATAACACAAGGTACTAAATATAAGTATTAAAACACAATGTTTCTGGAGTAATAGACTAACCTGAGCTCTTTCCGGGCAGCAGAATGAATCCGGGCTGGAAGTCGTCTGGCAGGATATGTGACTATGTACTGATGTGGGGAGGGAGGCACGTGTTCTGCTCCGTGATGTCATCGCAGGGAGGGATCATGTGATCTGTATGACCACATAGTGCCATACCGTACGTGGGTGTGTGGCTGCAGTACAGAAATAGCAGAGGAGCAACACAAACAGGAAAAATACCTTATTATCCCTATGAATGTGAATGTATTGGAGGCAGGAGTGACCTTATAAGCAAGAAATACAGCCCTAATGGGCAACTGCGGCTTCTGTAGGTGTAAACAGGACGCAGGGATGCAACAGAGCGGATATATTTATATTTAATGGCTAGATTGGCTAATACGGTTAGATGGACGTCCAAGATGAAAATCTAATGGCCACTTTACACGCGGCAACAGGAAGACAGAAACCGGCAGGTGTCGGAGACAATTGTACCTTTTACCTTCAAAACACCTTGTAGATACCTGATTTACACGCAGCCACTTCAAGATGTTTTGAAGGTAAAAGGTACAATTATTTCCGACACCTGCCGGCTTCTATCTTCCTGTTGCCGTGTGTAAAGTGGCCATAAGGGGTAAAGTGGAAAATAAAGTTACAGTGAATCATTACAGTAAAGTTATAGAGAATTATTATGCAAAGGGATACTATCTGTTTAGCTCCACTTGGAATTAGGACAATATTTACGGCTCTCTATTGTTCCGCCATCACAAACTGCGGATCCAGAAGATCATTGAACACACTGTTGTTTATTATTGATGCTTTAATCTTAATGTATAATGTGAAGTACGTCATCGTCTATCTTGCGTCATCATCTATCTCGCGCCATCATCTATGTTGTGCTATCGTTTATCTTGTGTCCATCACAGTCATCACTTAGTTAACTCTGAGGGTACCGTCACACCTGGAGATGTCGCCGGAGATATCACTGGCGACGCTCGGGGGCGTTTGCGTTTTTGACACCCCGCCAGTATTGCTGTCGCGTGTGTACACGTGGCGATACCTCCGGCGATGTTACAGGCGGCTTCGCTGCTGGGGTGTCCACAAACCCCAGCGGCGATGCTGTAACATGGGAGCCTATGGCTCCCATCGCCTGTAACGTCGCTGATCGGCATGTTACATGGGCGATGTGTACACATCGCTCCAGAGTGCTCGCCTGGTTTCAGAGCTCTGCTGAGAAACCCGGTGACCACTCTTAGGCGTCGGTATTGCCTCTTCACATTAGGCGACACATCGGTGATGTCGGCGGCGATAGGCCACGCCCCTGCATCGCCTATAAAATCATCGCCGATATGGCCAAGTGTGACGGTACCCTAAGAAGTGACACACAGGCACTAATAGGAGTCAATGGTGCTGCACCGTGAGACCGAAAGTCCCGTAACGTCAAATCACTCTGAGCTCCTTCTCCCCCTCGGTAGTCCTGTTCGGCTCAGTCAATTCACATATGGCGATTCAGTTCCTCACTCAGGGTCTTCTTCAGCCTCAGGTATCACAGGGGTCTTTCCTAAGCTTGGGTATAACAGGGTTCTTCTCCAGGTTTGGGTATGCAGTGGTCTTGCCACGGCTTTAGTATTATGGGGGTCTTCTCTAGGCTTGGTACCCTGCTGTTTGTCTCCAGGCTTGGGGTCTTTCCAAGGCTTGGATGTCCCATGGGTCTTATCCAGGTTCAGTTATGTTGGAAATCTTCTCCAGGTTCTGGAATCACGAGGGTTTTATCCAGGTTTGAGTCTCTTTTGAGTCTTCTCCAGGCTCGAGAATCATGGGGGTCTTTCTGGGTTCGGGTATCTTGGGGGGTCTTCAGGCTCGGGTACCCTGCGGGTTTTCTCCAGGCTCGGGAATATTTGGGGTCTTTCTAAGGCTTGGATGTCCCATGGGTCTTTTTCAGGCTTCTCCAGGCTTGGGTATCCTAGGAGGCTTCTCTAGGCTCAGGTATCATGGTATTCTTCTCCAGGCTCAGGTATCACAGGGGTCTTCTCCAGGCTCGGGTATCCCAGGAGGCTTCTCCAGGCTCGGGTATCATGGGAGGCTTCTCCAAGCTCAGGTATCACAGGCGCCTTCTCCAGGCTCGGGTATCCCAGGAGGCTTCTCCAGGCTCGGGTATCATGGAGGCTTCTCCAGGCTCAGGTATCACGGGGGTGGGGGGATGGGGGTATTCTCCAGACTCAGGTATCATAGGAGGTTTTTCAAGGCTCAAGTTTCGAGGTCTATCACAAGGGTCTTCTCCAGGCTCAGTGGATATGATCACACCTTGCTGTTCACAACGACCTGCTTGCTACAAGTTTACCCCCTCTCTGCCATCCAGGGTTTTTATAATTGTTCACTGCACCACAGCTGACTACTCATCTGATGTCTCTTTTCTTTCTTCTCCCTAGGGAACTCATAATCTGTTCCTTGGTTACTGCTGTGATCCTTCTTTTACTGACTTTGGTCAGCTGATGGCGACATTTACTAGCAAACAGTCACACTGCAGTGTGCGTCACTTCACTCCTCCATTCCCTTACATAGGAATGCACTGACAATGACAGTGTCACCACAGTCTCCTACAACAGTGCCAGCACAGTGTCCCATTAAAATGCCGCCACAGTGTCCTATAAAAAGTGCCACCACCGTGTCCTATAACAGTGCCACCACAGTGTCCATAACAGTGCCACCACAGTGTCCCATAAAAATGCCGCCACAGTGTCCTATAAAAAATGCCACCACAGTGTCCTATAACAGTGCCACCACACTGTCTGATAACAATGCCGCCACAGTGTCTCATAACAGTGCCACCATAGTGTCCCATAACAGTGCCACCACAGTGACTTACATCAATACCATCACAATGTGCCAGCACAGTGTCCTATAACAGTGCCACCATAGCGTCCCATAACAGTGCAAGCACAGTGTCCCATGACAGTGTCACCACAGTGTCCCATAACAGTGCCACCTGATGTTCCCACCCACATGGCATGCTCCTGATTCTCCCACCCAGTTATGCTCCTAATGCTCCCACCCACGTGGCATGCTCCTGATGCTCCCACCCACGGGGCATGCTCCTAATGCTCCCATCCATGTGACATGCTCCTGAAGCTCCCAGCATTGTGGCATGTGCGACGCCCGATAGGGCCGGGGTACTCAATAACCTGGTAGGTCGGTGCTTGGGAGATCACGGTGGCGGTGACTCTGTTCGATGGCCCTGGGCGTGCAGTAAAGGGGGTGTTTACAGGGGAAATGACGCCACTTGAAGTATTCGGCCAGGGTGGCCAATGCTCCAAGATATGACCCCTGGGGCAGATGGTAGTGCAGCCAGGATGGTAAATCTCCCCACAGGTGGAGCAGGGCCCCAGGGATGGTGTGAACAGTCTATAGTAGTGGTGATGATTGTTGGGGTGCAGGACTGAAGGCGCAGGCAATAATTGGAGGACACAAAAGGGCGCAGTTTCCGTTACTATTACTTGTTAGTTGGTATTGCAGTCCGGGGTACTGGTTACAGAGGCTCCGGGGTGAGCCCAGTCACGGCTCCACTCCTCAGAGCCTTCTTCTTGACATCTTCGCTTTTCCCTCTCCTCAGATTCAGTAACTAACCTCTCCTCCTGGCCAGA
Organism: Allobates femoralis; assembly: GCA_033576535.1. Taxonomy (NCBI): domain Eukaryota; kingdom Metazoa; phylum Chordata; class Amphibia; order Anura; family Aromobatidae; genus Allobates; species Allobates femoralis. The sequence continues at coordinate 107,056,195 of JARQOC010000010.1, read as the reverse complement.
AGCAGGGCAGCTTCCCTCAAGTTGGGTTCTACAGCTCTGCCTTCTGGCCTGGAGTTAGGAAAAGTGTTGCATGCTGGTGTTACGTAGTGTGGGTGTGGCGCCCCGCACCGAGTGCGTCACAGGAGGGTATTGCAGCCAAGACAGCAGCAGCAATATTCTCTGACTCAGCAGTCACACGGTTAACTCAGAGATCCATACCCTACATGCATCACCTAGCATAGAGGGCCAATCAGGTCCTGGTGGGCGGAGTGTAGAGGTAGTGTGTAGTGAGAACTGAGTACAATTAGTGAGTCTGAAAAAGAGAACTCTCCGAGACAACGTAGGAGAAGGAGCTAAATCAACCTGCTCTGCAACCTAGGAGAGGGGGCTGCACAGTCCCGTGCGGCCCCCTGGCCGTCTCCCTGGCCATCACCCCGGTTGAGCACCATTATTCCCGGTGCCTTAACAACCGAACTACGAGCATCTACATGCGGGTCCAAAAACATCCCGTGCCCATCTACAGCCGGTTTGCTGGTGCCGAAGCTAGGAGTCGTTTACCACTTCTATGCGAACCAGAGGAGTGGAGGGACCGCTTTACAGGAGCACCCCACCACCGCCACATACAGTCGTCTAGCCAGCGGTGTACCCACCAAAAGGAGCCAAGGCTCCCCAAAAAATCCAGAACGTACACCTTGGGTAGGGCATTGAAGCAGCCTCCTTGTACCCGATTTGGCATTCCTGGGCGACAACGGCAACACAAGAAGTTAGAATGGAGGAACACCGCGGATCTCTGAGAAACACTGGTCATTGCTGAGTCCACCCGGTCCACTACCCGTCACTGTATGCCATGTACTGCCTGCTGGTTACAGTAAAATACCCGTTACAGAGACTTACAGTGTCCGTGCCTTCTTATGAACTGTCTATCCGCATACTAAGGTAACCGCAGCTGCCTCAGAACATCTTGTGCAGCTCCCGGCTCCGGGGATCATCGCTCAGCCTGTGGGGAGCGTTCCATCTTGCTGCATTCCATCACCCGGAGGCCCAAGCAGCGGAGTCATGGGGATCTCCTTCTGCTTCCAGGCATGACATCACCCCCTGTGAGGGAGGCAATGCCACTGTGGCAACTGGACCCCTGGGGTACCACAGATACTCCTGATGCTCCTACCCATGGGTCATGTTCCTGATGCTCCCACACATGTGGTATGCTCCTGATGCTCCTACCCAGTTATGCTCCTGATGCTCCCACCCAGGTGGCATGCTCCTGATGCTCCCACCCATGTGGCATGTTCCTGATGCTCCCACCAATGTGGCATGCTCCTGACGCTCCCACCCAGTTATGCTCATGATGCTCCTCATTCACCCAGGGGTCTATGGGATCTCAGAACCCGGGCATGGAGTTGTAGGGATTTCACTGGTGGCCAACCTAGACCCGCAGCCCTGGTGGTCAGCTCCAAAATGTGGGGAGAAGTAAAAAGGGAATAAAAGAATATAAGTTTGTCGTGCCACCACCTGCAGATTCTGGTGATGTTCACCAGCGCCGATGTCAGACCGCCGGGGATGATGGTATTGCAGCTTGGGTGGTCTGACTCCCTGCAGGTGGATACGGGTCCCCGGGGCAGGATAGCACTGCACTTGTCGTGGTGCTGGATGTGGGCAGCACAGCTATGTAGCAGTTGGTACAGAAAGGAGACACGGAGGCCTTGTGACTCTATATTGGTACTTTACTGGAACCGGTTCAGATGGCACTTCAGGTTACAGTTTACACAGTCTTTGAACGAGTAGCTGGTCGGGTAGTCACTGAGGAGAGTAAAGTCTCTTTGAGGCTCCCGTAGTGTTCCTTCTTTTGTCTTTCTTATGTCCCGCTGTTCTGACCTGCGCCTCCTCACTATCCTTGCGCTGCCCTGCACAGCCCGCTTGTCTACCAGGTCCGTTGGGTGATATGAGGTACCCTTCTTCTCTCTAAAGGGCTCAACCCAGTTTGGTGATCTTGGTGGGGCTGCACGTTCTGGACGGGGGGTTGGGGCTGATAGTTCGGCCCTCTACTGGCCCGTGTAGACAGGTCAGGGATGAACTCGCCTGTAACCATATCTCGGAGCCGGCACTTCGTTGGTGGACTGGGATTCTCCCAGACCTGTCCGGTGGGCTGGCACTGGGTTTCCCCTTTCTTTCCTGGGCCACCTTTTCTCCTCAGGTGCCCTCTCTGGGAGACCCCTCCTCTAGGGCTCCCTCCTTGCTTCTTCCCGCAGTACGGACTACATCCAACTGTGTGACTTCCCACCTTTCTCCTTACTCCTAACTCTTCTTCCCCCGGGACCGTTACCCTACTTACAGGTTGCCAATTGGTCCCCTAGTCTAGGTGTAAGGATGCTGGGGTGGGAGCTTCAGGTTGACTTTACACTCCCCAAATTACAGGAATACTGCACACTCTGTTGTGGGTGCAGTACCCCTACTGTGGTGCACTGACCAGTGGGGCGCCACACTCCCACCCACATGGCATGCTCCTGATGCTCCCACCCACATGGCATGCTCCTGATGCTCCCACCCATGTGGCATGCTCCTGATGCTCCCACCCACATGGCATGCTCCTGATACTCCCACCCACGTGGCATGCTCCTGATGCTCCCACCCACGTGGCATGCTCCTGATGCTCCCACCCAGTTATGCTCCTGATGTTCCCACACATGTGGCATGCTCCTGACGCTCCCACCCAGTTATGCTCCTGATGCTCCCACCCATGTGGCATGCTCCTGATGCTCCCACCCACGTGGCATACTCCTGATACTCCCATCCACATATCATGCTCCCACCAACGCGTCATGCTCCTGATGCTCCTACCCAGATGTGTTCCTGATGCTCACGCCCACGTGGCATATTCTGATGCTCACACCCACGTGGCATGCTCCTGATGCTCCCACCCACGTGGCATGCTCCTGATGCTCCCACCCACATGGCATGCTCCTGATGCTCCCACACACGTGGTATGCTCCTGATGCTCCCACCGACGTGGCATGCTCCTGATGCTCCCACCCACGTGGCGTGCTCCTGATGCTCCCACACACATGGCGTGCTCCTGATGCTCCTGACTCACCGTGGCCGGGAACTCCGTTTAGACAGGCTGTAGCTCCTTCCTCCTTGTCACGGGTGGGCCGCGCCTGCCGGTAGTGAGGCCCAGTTGAGTGCAGATCAAAAATCGAAGACGTCTTGTCGAACAGATTAAAGGGGTTAATTTATTCGTGACGCCACCTATGAGTAGTTCGGTAAGTCCTACCGACGCTGCGGAACCTCCGGGGATGGATAGCAGCAAGATGGAACGCTCCCCACAGGCTGAGCGGTGATCCCCGGAGCTGGAGCTGCTTAAGATGTTGTGCGGCAGCTGCGGTTACCTTTTATGCAGACGGATGCAATCATAAGGAAGCACGGACACTGAAAGTCTCTGTAATGGGTCTTTACTGTAACCAGCAGCAGTACATGGCATACAGTTAATGGGTAGTGGACCGGGTGGACTCAGCAGTGATAGGTGTCCCTCAGAGATTCGTAGTGTTCCTCCATTCTAGCTAAGTATTTGCCATTGTCGCCCAGGAATACCAGGTCGGGTACGGGGAGCTGCTTCAATCCCTATCCAAGATGTACGTTATGGATGTTCTGGGGAGCCTTGGGTCCCTCAGTGGGTACACCGCTGGTTAGACGACTGGAATTTGGCGGGTGGTGGGGTGCTCCTGTAAAACTGCTGCCAGCTTCGGTACCAGTGAACCGGCTGTAAGTTGGGCACGGGAGTCTTTTGGAACCCGTGGTTGGTGATGCCCGATCCCGGTGTTGAGGCCTCAGGTGCTAACACCCGACCGGTGACGGCCCAGGGGCTGCACGGTGGTGCAGAACCTCCGCTCCTACATTACTCCAAGTTCAAGTCTCTCTCTCTCTCGACTCTCTCAGACTAACCACTCCTACTCTAAGTGTATCAGCCTTTTTACTACACACTACCCTTGCGCTCCGCCCACCAGGACCTTGGATTGGCCCTCTATGCTAAGTGATGCAAGCAGGGTTTGGATCTCTAAGTTAACCAGATAACTGCTGGTCGGAGAATATTGCTGCTGCATTTATGGCTGCAATACCCTCCTGTGACGCACTCGTTGGGGCGCCACACTCCCACCCATGTGGCATGCTCCTGATGCTCCCACCCACGTGGCATGCTCCTGATGCTCCCACACACATGGCATGCTCCTGATGCTCACACACACATGGCATGTTCCTGATGCTCCCACCATGTTGTACTCCTGAGGACATCTCAGTAAATTCTTATAAGTCTATCAGTAATTTCCTTTGTAATCACATTTCATGCACAATTAATACGACCTATTTAAAATCAACATGGAGCAATATTTATAAAAAAAAACAACTTTATGACAATTTTCTTAGGAATTTACAAATCATTGTCACTCCTTCCATAACTGCGGCACGATTCAGTGATTCTACACTTGTTGGTGATCAAAACTTCTTATTTTGGTCTTTCCACACCTCTGGCTTAAATCCGATATCTGCAAAAACAATGATATAAATGGATGATGCTGATTTGCCTATGTGCAATTACTTTATAACAGGGGTGGGGAATCTTTTCTCAAGACCCAGGCAGATTCCCTGGGATCACATTGCTCAGTTTTCGGCAGCTGTTTCGATGGCTGCCAGTCCTTTTATGAAAAATTAATTTTTGCTTTGTTTTCTATGCGATGTATATATTGCAGCTCCAGTGTATCCTATGTGATATATATACAGCAACCCCAGTGTCTCATATGTGACATATATACTGCAGCCCCAGTGTCTCCTATGTAATGTATATACTGCAGCCCCAGTGTCTCCTATGTGATGTATATACTGCAGCCCCAGTGTCTCGTATGTGATGTATATACTACAGACCCAATGTTTCATATGTGATGTATATACTGGAGGCCCCAGTGTCTCTGCAGCCCTAGTGTCTCCTATGTGATGTATTTTCATGACTATTAAAATTGTAGATTCACACTGAAGGCATCAAAACTATGAATTACCGTAACACATGTGGAATAATATAAGTAACAAAAAAGTGTGAAACAACTGAAAATATGTCTTATATTCTATTTTCTTCAAAGTAGCCACCTTTTGCTTTGATTACTGCTTTGCACATTCTTGGCATTCTCTTGATGAGCTTCAAGAGGTAGTCACCGGAAATGTTTTTCACTTCACAGGTGTGCCCTGTCAGGTTTAATAAGTGGCATTTCTTGCCTTATAAATGGGGTTGGGACCATCAGTTGTGTTGTGCAGAAGTCTGGTGGATACACAGCTGATAGTCCTACTGAATAGACTGTTAGAATTTGTATTATGGCAAGAAAAATGCAGCTAAGTAAAGGAAAACGAGTGGCCATCATTACTTTAAAAAATGAAGGTCATTCAGTCCGAAAAATTGGGAAAAGTTTGAAAGTGTCCCAAGTGCAGTTGCAAAAACCATCAAGCTCCACAAAGAAACTGGCTCACATGAGGACCGCCCCAGGAAAGGAAGACCAAGAGTCACCTCTGCTGCGGAGGATAAGTTCATCCGAGTCACCAGCCTCAGAAATCGCAGGTAACAGCAGCTCAGATTAGAGACCAGGTCAATGCCACACAGAGTTCTAGCAGCAGACACATCTCTACAACAACTGTTAAGAGGAGACTTTGTGCAGCAGGCCTTCATGGTAAAATAACTGCTAGGAAACCACTGCTAAGGACAGGCAACAAGCAGAAGAGACTTGTTTGGGCTAAAGAACACAAGGAATGGACATTAGACCAGTGGAAATCTGTGCTTTGGTCTGATGAGTCCAAATTTGAGATCTTTGATTCCAACCACCGCAGAAAAGGTGAACGGATGGACTCTACATGCCTGGTTCCCACCGTGAAGCATGGAGGAGAGGAGTGATGGTGGGGGGGTGTTTTGCTGCTTTGAAGCTCATCAAGAGAATGCCAAGAGTGTGCAAAGCAGTAATCACAGCAAAAGGTGGCTACTTTGAAGAACCTAGAATATAAGACATATTTTCACAGTTGTTTCACACTTTTTTGTTAAGTATATAATTCCACATGTGTTAATTCATAGTTTTGATGCCTTCAGTGTGAATCTACAATTTTCATAGTCATGAAACTACAGAAAACTCTTTGAATGAGAACGTGTGTCCAAACTCTTGGTCTGTGCTGTACATCTGTGTCCAGTACAACTTACTACTGCGAGTACTTTACAAAACCTATCACCACAAGAGTCACCTGTGCTCCAGACTGATGAAAATCAGGAAAAGCAATGACATCATCCGTACCTCCGAACATCACACGACTCACCAAAGAGAAGACGCTCCAGGCCTCACATTAGGGGCGAATTCATTGTTTGACCAAATATGGAAAGATACATTTGAAGTTGATAATTGTGTGGCCCCCAAATGATATTATCAATATTCAATTGGCCCTTGGCAGAATAAAGGTTCCCCACCCCTGCTGTATATTAATAAAAGTCACAGCCTAAATTTCTGGGGCTCTAATGCAAATGCTTCTCCAGGGGCCACCTCGTAACAGATGATAGCTGCATGTCAATCTGGGAACTGCTTTAAGGGAAGTATAAAGTAACTTAGAAAGGCATCTAAGCTGTAGGACATCATAATTAAGATTATTTCGAGGGTTACTTCTTTTATTAGTGAGAAACAATTAAAAAAAAATGGTTGCAAAGGATGGGCAAAGTATCTAAAGGGTTCTTCTCATATTTGCAGATGGATATGGTCAGATAGTGCTTGTAAAAATTAACACTTTTGCAATTTACTGCTTATTAAAATTTTCAACCAGTCTTGAGATACTAAAACTTTTCTTTCGTTACAGCTCGTTGCCTTGGAGACCGACCACCGCTGCGTCTCACTTGTAAGCAGTGGGTTCAAGCTGGCCAAGATAAGGAGGTCACAGCGCGCTCCAGTGAGCCTCACCAGCTTTAAAACAGGTCCGTGGGGTACTCGGTAACTGGGCCGGTTGGTGCTTAGGGGGATCACGGGTGGCGGTGACCGGCTCTGTGACCCTGGCCATGCAGTAAAAGGGATTATTTACAGGGGATACGTTTGTGACGCCACCTGTGATTAGTCTGGTCAGGGTAACAAGCGCTGCTGTGGGACCTCTGGAGCCTATGGAATGGCAGTCTGGATGGTTCTACTCCCCACAGGTAGTGTGTATTCCCAGGGACGGTTATGGAAAAGGCTTAGAGGGATGCAGTGGTGATAGTAGTCGTGGTCACAGTTAGGAACAGGAGGAGAGCGCAGGAAATGACTACCATGGTTTGCAGTTTCTGTACCTTTTACTTGTAACCACATGGTGCAGTCCAGGGCACTGATGACCAGGTCCAAGAGGATCCAGGGAGCCGGGGATCAGTTGGATTCCACTCCGCCAGGTGTGTTTGAGGTTTGCCTGCTGCGCTTCCCCAGTTCAGGGTCCCAGTGCTTGGTGCTACCCTGCAGCCCTCTCTCTCTCTCTCTTCTTTTCCTTGCTTTGCTGTGAGCAGGTATGGCAGGCAGCACAAGCCCCTCGTGGACTTTGCCGGATGGCTGGTACTTTCGGGTCCCTGTCCACTGCTATACTGCCGGGTCTGAAATGCGGCCGGGAACCGTGCAGTCTCTCATCTTCCAGAAGTGGTCAGCGGGTCTTGAAGGTCCCGACTGACCCAGGACTCTGGCGTCCTTCCTTAGCGCATCCTGGAGTGAGCCTCTCAGCAGCTCCACTGTCCAGGTCCTTCCTCATCGTCCTCTCTCCTAGACTCCTCGTCTAGACTCACTGACTGTTCCTCCCTCCCAACACTTTTCTACCACTAACCCCTCCTCCCTGCCAGAATCAGAGCAGCTCCCCTGAACTCGGGTTCAGAGCTCCTCCTTCTGGCATGGAGTCGAGAAAAGTGTATGTGTGCGTGAGGTATCTCGCGTGGAGTTTCCTTCTGCTCCCAGGCATGACATTACCCCTGGTGAAGGAGTGACTCACCGCAGGCCCATGGCTCCGGTTTAGACAGGCGATTTCTTCCTCCTTCTTGTCACGGATGGACCGCGCCTGCCGGTAGTTGGGGGGGCCCGGTGGTGCAGATCAAAAGGGTTTGAAGACGTCTTGTGGGAACAGATTAAAGGGGTTAATTTGTCGTGACGCCACCTATGAGTAGTTTCGGTAACTTTACCGACGCTGCTGGGCCTCCGGGGGATGGAATGCAGCAAGATGGAATGCTCCCCACAGGTCTAAGCGATGATCCCCGGAGGCTGAAGCTGCTTAAGATGTTGTGCGCAGCTGCGGTTACCTTGTTTGCGGGCGGATGCAATCATAAGGAAGCACGGACACTGTAAGTCTCTGTAACGGGTTCTTTACTGTAACCAGCAGGCAGTACATGGCATACAGTTGCGGTAGTGGACCGGGTGGACTCAGCAGTGATAGGTGTCCCTCAGAGATCCGCGGTGTTCCTCCATTCTAGCTAAGTTGTGTGCCGTTGTCGCCCAGGAATACCAGATCGGGTACAGGGAGGCTGCTTCAATGCCCTATCCAAAGTATACGTGATGGATGTTTTGGGGAGCCTTGGGTCCCTTGGTGGGTACACCGCTGGTGAGACGACTGGAATTGGCAGGTGGTGGGGTGCTCCTTAAAGCTGCTCCTCCACTCTTCTGGTTCGCGTAGCAGAGGTGAACTGCTGCCAGCTTCGGTACCAGTGAACCGGCTGTGATTTGGGGCACGGGAGATTTTGAGAACCCGTGTGGTGATGCCCGATCCCGGTTGTTCAGGCCTCAGGTGAAGACAACCGACCGGTGACGGCCCAGGGGCTGCACGGCAGTGTGGAGCCCCCGCTCCTACGTTACTCCTCTCCAGACTCTCTCTTCTCTACTCTCTGTGTTTGTGTAAACTTCTCCTACACACTACCCTTACACTCCGCCCACCAGGACTTGGATTGGTCCTCTATTCTAGGTGATGCATGTAGGGTACGGATCTCTGAATTAACCATATCACTGTTCAGTCAGAGCATATTACAGCTTTAGTCTGAACTGCAATACACTCTTGTGACGCACTCGTTGCGGGGCGCCACAGAGGCAACATCACTGTGGGACCCGAACCCTCAGGGCACCACACAAGCTCAATAGAAAATAGCCTTAAGCACTCTGGGTGTTCTACTGTCAAGAAGTGGTGGTCGGTCTCCAAGGCAACGAGCTGTAAACAGGAGAAAAGTGTTAATATGTCAAGAACAGATGAAAATTTTAATGCTTTGTCCCACCTTTGTAACCAATTTTTTTTTGTTGCTCAGTGAAAATCAAGCACTATCACTCAAATGTAACAGGGCCACATATATCCTATACAATCTGATTACCTGACCTCTGCAGACAGTCACAGGTCTCAGCGGTCCTTTTACAGAACGGTCACTTCATTGCTTCCTGTGCTGGTATAGACCACTAGAGCAGCCTGCGATGAATCTACCGAGGTGACAGCAGGTGAGTATAGCACATTTTGACCCCATCACGCTCCCATTAACATTTTAATTATACCAGACTACCCCCTTTAAATTTACTAAATGTTCAGTGCCTTATGGGATAGAGTGTTGTCACTATCTGAATCCTCACATATGGATCATTCAAGCATCACTGATCAGTGTCAGAATTCACTACTCACCTGTGATTGGATTAAAGTCAGGATTTTCCTGTGAAATAAAGAAAATGTTATAAATTAACGCCTCCTATCGGTCATTCAATACATTTCCACTGGGCTTTAATGTGGCGCCCCAGGGTCCAGTTGCCACAATTGTTCCAGTTTGGAAGCAAGTGAAGGCACCCACCTAAGGTAAAGCACAACACACTCCCCAAACTCCAGGCCTGAAAAGGGTAGCCCTAAAGCCCGGGTTCAGGGTAGATCCCCTATAAATTCTGGTCTGGGGGTGGGTCAAGCAACTCAGTTCCTAGGAGGACTGTGGTAGACATCCTAGAGATAGCAGCTGCGCTAGGCCCGTCCAAGGTGACTGACTAGCCCGTGTAAGTGACCCGCGGTAAGGGTCTGAGGAAAGTGGAGGAAAGGTGCGAGGAGTGGAGCGGAGCCCGCTCACCTCTGTACCTAGTGGAGCACGAACACCAAAGTCCGAGGTCACCAGGGACTTCATACCCAGCAATAAAACCGGAGGGCGGGTTATTTCATGTTGCTCGCCCACCCAGGAAGGCCAGGAGACACAGCCGCCCGCACCCGTGAGTTCGGGAGAAGCAGAGCAAAGAGTAACCCAGAGAGAGCTCAAGCCGCCTGTCATACGGCCAAGACACAGAGCGAGAAGGAGGCCTAAGCATAGCTTCAAGCAGCCAGGGCTCACAAACACAACAGTGCAGTAGGGAGGCCTCAGCCCTTGCCAGGTGTGGACAGCCCAACTTGTTTCCAGGCTCCGGACCCGTAACACCACTTGAACTGTACCATGGATAAGCCTGTTGACTTCAGTAAGGTAAAAGAGACTGTTACCCCTGTGTCTGTAAGTTCCTTGCACACTGAACCCTGCACTCCCCACGAACTATCCCTTTCATAGACTGCTCATTCTTCGCCTGCAGAGCCGCAGACTGATTTTGCACGCTGCCAGTAGAGACTGTCTGAAGGTGCTGAGAGCATTATACTATCACTACCAATACCACAGCCCTGGGGAATAGCCCTACCCATGGAGGGCTCAATATCCTGGCTGCCAACTCTATCATCCCCAGAGGCCCTAACTGCAGTAGCGGCTATACTGGCCTCAATCCACAGGTGGTGTCAGACACTCGTATTCTTTTATTTTTTTATTATTGCTTTTATCCATTTTTAAAATCCCCTTTTTACTACTACCCAATGAGGGGATCACGGACCGGGTCACGTCACCATGATACCCCATAGCCTGCAGACAAGAGGGCCCAGTTCCGAGTACCCCAAGTCCCCAGCCCAGGGCGAGCCGTTAACCCTTGTAAATTTCCAGCATAGACATAGTCCCAGGAGAGAAGACAGAAGTTGTTTATTACCACTTCTGTCTTCTATTTTTCCAGCTACATAGCACATAATAAGTGCTGTGCAGTGTTTAATGTAGTAAATTTGTGGCCCTTAGTTCTGGGCTTTAACCTAGTGCTATTGTAAATTTCCGCTCAGCCGGTAACTCAGGAAAGAAGACAGAAATGGTTTATTACCACTTCAGTCTTCTATTTTTCCAGCTACATGGCACTTAATAAGCATTGTGCAATGTTTAATCTAGTAAATTTATGACCCTTGGTCCTGCGCATCAACCACTATTGTAAAATTCCAGCCCAGCATGTAACCCAGGAGAGAAGACAGAAATGGTTTATTACCACTTCAGTCTTCTATTTTTCCAGCGACATAGTACTTAATCAGGTTTGTGCTATGTTTAATCTAGTAAATTTACTACCTTGGTCTTGGGCTTCAATCCTGTGCTATTCTAAATTTCCAGCACAGACGGAATACAGGAGAGAAGACAGAAAAGGTTTATTACCACTTCTGTCTTCTATTTCTTCAGCTACATAGTGTTTAATAAGTGCTGAGCAGTGTGTAGTCTAAACAATTTACAGCCACAGTCCTGGGCTTTAACCCCCGTGCTATTGTAAATTTCCAGCCAAGTCAGTAACCCAGGAGAGAAGACAGAAATGGTTTATTACCACTTCTGTCTTCTATTTCTCCAGCTACATAGCTCTTAATAAGTGCTGAGTGGGGCTTAATCCAATACATTTATGGCTCTTGTGTCATCCCCGTGCTATTGTGACTTTCCAGCCCAGTTGGTAACCCAGGAGAGAAGACAGAAATTGCTTATTACCACTTCCGTCTTCTATCTCTCCAGCTATATAGCCCTTAATAAGCACTATGCAGTGTTCAGAAGCATTGATATCGCCGATGCTTCTGTAGAACCTGATCATCACATGATTGTAGGGTCCCTGCCCTGATTATTATGTAAAATAAATATGTAAAAACATGAGCAAAAAATGAAAATAAAAAAGTGATATTTTTTTCATATGCAATACATTTTATTTCTAAAAAAAACACCTACACGTCAGGTATCTCCATGTCCATAATTTGGTGTGAAATATTAACACAGCATCAAATATAAAGAAAAAGTAAATTGATTTTTTTTTTACAAAAAAACACTTTTTTTTTCAATATTTGCCTCACCCAGTAATTTGTATGTGGTCTAAAGCAGTGCTAGAAAAATAATACATTTTGTTGTGCATAAAATAAAACCTCATCAGTAAAAAATAAATAAAAATATTTTTTTTAACGTAATAGCTACTGAAAAGTGAAGGGGCTTTAAAAAAATTAAATTAATTAATTATTAATTAATTAAAAACTAAGTTTAAAAAAATTGGCCAATTATTTGAGTTATGTTTAGCCATTAAGGAGTTAAGAGAAATAGATATTAGGGCTCCGTTTTTTGTTACAAATCTTCAAATTACCATAATTAATTCACAGAAATTCTGTCTGAAATCAATAGAAATTGCGCCCCTTGTGGTGACTGCCATAATGTCATCATTTACTTCTAAGGAAGAGTGGAGCAGGGGAATTGGAGTTCATCTTTATAATCTTAGATATAAAATCAACATTTGGAAACAGTCAGAGGTTCATAAGCTTTTAGGACTCACCAAATTATCTCCTGAGGTCTCATCTTCTGCAGACCACAACCCGTCCTTTGCCTCCCGAGGAGAAGCACCAACTAATTCACTGTAAATCTGGTATGCATCTGGAAAGTGTTCCTGTAAGACAGTTCACATTATGCTGCTGCATTGATATGTTCTCTTTTTACTTTTTTTTTTTTTTTTTCAGCAATTTTCTTGATTGTGCCCAAAAAATTAAAAAAAAGTTTTATGACAGGTCAAAACTCTGTGTTTTCTATCGCCCTGATGCCAGATTAGAAACTTGAAGTTGTGGAAGGTGGGAAGAACTGGAGGGGAATCATATTGTGGGGTGGACAGTGTGGGGGATCATATTGTGTGGGGGGACCATGTGGGGGATCATATTGTGTGGGATGACAGTATGTGGCATTATATTGTAAGGAGGGACAGTGTGGGGGATCATATTGTCTGGAGGGATAGTGTGGGGCATCATATTGTGTGAGGGGACAAAGTGGGGCATGATATTGTGGGGGGGGGGGAAGTATAGGGACATCATATTGTGTGGTGGGAGAGTATGGGGACTTCATATTGTGTGGGATGACAGTATGTGGCATTATATTGTAAGGAGGGACAGTGTAGGGGATGTCGTATTGGTCTGGGGGATAGTGTGGGGCATCATATTGTGGGTGGGGACAGTATAGGTGAAATCATATATTGTAGACGAGGGGGCAGTGTGGGGCATCATATTGTGGGGGGGACAGTATAGGGACATCATATTGTATGAGGGGGCATTGTGGGGCATCATATTGTGGGGGGCACAGTGTGCGGGGATCATAGTGTTTGGGGGGACTGTGTGGGGGATAATATTGTTTGGGGGGACAGTGTGGGGGATCATATTGTATGTGGGGACAGTGTAGTAAATCATATTGTGTGTGGGGACAGTGTGGGGATCATATTATGTGGGGGAACAGTGTAGGGGATCATATTGTGTAGGGGGACAGTATGGGGGGATCACATTGTGTGGGGGACGAAGTGGGGAATCACATTGTGTTGGGGGACAGAGTGGGGGATCACATTGTGTGGGGGACAGTGTGGTGGATCATATTGTATGAGAGGACAGTGTTGGGGATCACATTGCACAGGGGACAGTGTGGGGGATCATATTGTGTGGGGGGGACACTGTGGCAGCATCATACTGTGTAGGAAGCCCTGGGGGCATCATATTGTGTGGGGGACAGTGTGGGAGCATTATATTGTTTGTGGAGGTATCATATTATTTGGGAGGACAGTGTTGGGGTATCATACTCTGTAAGAAGCACTGGGGGCATCATATTGTGTAGGAGGTACTAGGGCATCCTAATCTGTGGGGACATTATGTGGGGGCACTATGTGGACTATTATTATGTGTGGAGAAAACACTGCAGAGGCTATATGGAAGTGATATGTGGTGCATCATAATGTGTATGGGGGCATTGCGTGGGCATTTTTGGGGTATTATAATGTCTGGGAAATACACTATAAAAGGAAGGGACACTGTTGGGCATCTATGTTGTGTGGGGGACACTGTGGGGGCATCATAATTTGTATTGGGGCATTGCGTGGAGGTACTATAGTTGCTTCGTATCATGAGGAGAATACACTGTGATAGCAGTATAGAAAGGGCACTGTCGCACATCATAAAGTTTATGGAGGCCATGACACTTTGTGTGGAGCCCTATGGGATCATCAATATGTATTGGGGCTACATACTATGTGGGGGCATCATATCATGGCTGAAGAAGGGGAATAGTGGGATGTTATACTGCATAGGGGCCATAAAAGTGGTATTAAACTTTGTTGCAACACTATGGGGCATCACTGTTTGTTATCTGGTGTGCTAAGCTGTCAGTAATTGATTGACAGCGCAGTCCTCTAGTCTGGTTCCTGGAGGTGCTGGGTTGCTCAGGTGTTCCATCTTCCCTGTGATTGCTCTGCTACTTTACTGAGCAGCATATCCCAGAATCCTGCCAGTCATACATTATATGTGAAGTGATATTTGGCCTGCTCTCCTGTGTCCTGTCTTCTTCTGGTCTTTTTATCTGACCCCGGACTGTTCCTTGATTTCTCTTTTGTATGCTCCCTGTACTTGTGATCTCCTGGTATTTTGAACCCTGGACTGGGACCTGAATATGCCTCTGTTAACTCCCTGAATACCTTTTCTGTTCTCCTGGAAACATGACCCTGGACCATTGCATGATAATGTCTCTGTCTACTCCCTAAATACTATGAGTACTATGACCCTGGATTACCTGACTGTATACACTAACTGTAAGTAGTGACTGTGTCACACATTAGTATTAGTAGCGTCTAGTGTCACAGGTCAGCTAAGCTGTAAAAACAAAATGCAGTGGTCACAATGTGTGATCCTCTTTTTAATCCTTCAAAGTTTGATACTATGGGGGCTGGGTTTCTGACCCCACACCGATCTCATACTGATGACCTACTCTTACATTATTGAACCATTAAACTCTTTGAAATCCTAAATTAGACCATTCTTAGTTAAGCGAAGACCTTCATATTTCTGGAGACCTGGCCTATTGATTTATGTCCATCCGCACCATGTAATCCTTTGCTTCCTCTATGCTTGTTTTGCAGTAGAGTTGACCACTTGCTGCCAGCTACACTGCAGATTACTGCCCGTCACAGTGGGTCTTGAGGACCTTCCTAACAAATATCATCAAAAGCAGAGTCCCCTGAGGACAGATCCTTTTCAGCAGTAAAAGTAGGAATAAACTAAAGTAGTTAATGTGGTCGACACGATCATCATCACCTACGTCCATATTCAGACTCACTTTATTTTGTGGATATGGGCATGTTGAACCAGGTTGTGTAAAAGCAGCAAAATCGGCACCAGATGCTGTATACCCATAGGTAAAATCACCCTAATGACAGACAAAGCAATAATTAATGTACTGTATTGGATATAAAAATGGCATCTATAACTAGAAGGGGGTACAAAATTACTGGTTATGCTTTGGGTCTATTGTAGACTCACTAGATTGGTAAGAGTAACATGAATGGACCTTGCTACGTTTCACCCCAAGATGTTCATTGTATCACAGACAGATTATCCAATAGATAAATGATAAATGTAGAACCTGGTAGTCCGACAGCTATGACCCCACCATTACTATTAAACTCCTCTGCTTCACCCTCCATCCATTAATACCAACCTTGTCTATACCAAACTCTTTAGCATTGTTGACCAGATATCTGTTGATCACGTCTATGGGTACCTTCTGCACAGAGAGCAATTCGATCACCTGTAGGAATAAATTTAAATAGAATTTGTCACTTCTTATAAATATGTAGGTTTTTGTAGTTAGGATAAATGGCGCTGTTCTCCTGAATCCCACGTTGTTTTTCTTTTGCTTCTGCACTTTCCATTCCTGAGATATGGCCTCCTCTTTCCCATGTATAAATCTAGTCTTGTTAGCCAAGTGGGTGTGGTCCTCAAGGAGACACCCCCAGAGAATAGCTGAGGACCACACCCAGTTGGAAAAGATCAGTTCTATATAAAGGAGAGAGAGGGGCCATATCTCAGGAATGGAGAGGTGCAGGAACAAAAGGAAAACAATTTCAGGAGAAGAGCAGCGTATACATCAGGTGTCATAGAGAGAAATTATGAAACGCATAAAGACATCTATTTTTGTCTGCAGAGGGGTTATATCCACCCCCACATACGTTGAACATATGGGATTAATTAAAACAAGAGGAGTCATTAAAACAGGGGAATTAGAAAGGCAACACTTCCATCCTCATTGAAGTAAGACCTCCTGGTATGGACAGGTAATTAAACGAGAGATATGCCTTGATAAAAAAGACAGCAAGACTGAGATTCATTTACACAGAGATCAAAGCTTCCTCTGATCAATGCAGGTTCAATGGCTTTTCAGCACCAGCATGCATTTATGAATCCTGGGGGAGGCACAAGATAGTTAACATGCAAGGTGCTTGCCTGGTTAGCCCATAGTCCAATTAAAACACAACAATTTAAATATTATAACTAAGGCTGGCCTGTAAAC
>JARQOC010000010.1:107001610-107039462 GCA_033576535.1 Allobates femoralis | reverse complement strand
ATCTCTTTGTCTCGGCGGGCTGCATTTTTGGCCTCCTTAGCACGGGCCACCATCACCAGCTTCTGCACCTGCCTCTCGGCTTTCTCTTTTTCCCACTTCCTTACACATCTACGGATGTATTCCACCCGCGTCATCAGCTCCGCAGGGCCTGTCTCTCCAGCGGGGTCTCCTAGGAAGCCCATTAGGTCCTCGCAATCTTTATCCCGCTCCCACCAGCAACGGAGCTGCTCCCCTCTCACCTCGGTGGAAGTCGGTGGTGGTATCAGGGGCTGCGGCCACATCAGGAATCCCTCTGGCAAAGCTCCAAGTGGGTTGGCTTCTTTCTGTGCTTTACACGGTGCGGCTTGTGTGGTAGTTACATCCACCAGGATCGCGGTATGGCCCTCGGCCTCGCTTTCCGCATGCTCACGCGGCTCTCCAACCCAGCCGGGTCGCCTAGATTGCGTTTCATAACCCTGGCGGTGGTGAATGTCTATTTGGATCCGGGTCCGGTTCTCTTCCTGGGCCCGTGTCATCCGCTGGGGCAGCAGCCGCAATACACCCCTCCGGGTGTCTAGGAAGTAAGGATGCTCCTCGCCGCCTTCAGCCATCTCAGCACGATCACAGGTGTTCTTTCCCTGGCCAGGTTCCTCCACTGGTTCGTCCTGTGGGCCCTCCGGATCACACGTGGTCTCTCGTGCGCAGCGCTCTTCTGGGCGTCCTCCGCTTCCGTCCGCATGTACTGGAATGGCGACTGCTTCTCTTCCGGTTGCTCGCTCCGCCCCCTCCCGATGACGATTTCCTTCTTCTCGGTTCGCGCCAGCTTCTTGGTAGGAGGGTCTAGGGGCGGCGGCTCTTCCTTGAGAGTGACAGCTGGCTCTCCCGGAGTTAAGGAGAGCCAGGGCGGGACTTTCTTTTCGCGCCTTGGACCGGACCGGCCCACGATGGGAGTCTTGGGAACGCCTCCTCTGCACATGGCGCTAGTCCCTTATGGCCGCCATTAAGGTCAGTTTTGGCGGGAAAAGTCCAGAACTCGCTGTTTAGGCGCACGAGGTCCAATTCTTTTGGACCGGGTAGATCCTGTTCGTGACGCCAGGTTGTCGGGCCCCACGGGACGGGGTACTCGGTACCGGACCGGACCGTGCCGGGGAAGTCACGGGTGGCTTGGTCCGGACCGTGTCCCGGGCTCGGCAATGGATGAGGGAAATATTTACAAGGGAAATGTCACATGTGACGCCACCCACTTGGTGCGGCCAGTGATGGGGGCCGCCGCTGCTGCAGAACCTCCGGGGGTGATGGGGTGGCTGCGGAGATGGTGTAGTTCCAGTGGGAAGAACTGTATCCCCCGGGGCAGTAAGAGTTAAGTCTATGGTGCGGTTGTAGCACACTTACTTTGCAGGCTGCAGGGATCTCTCCTCCTGGCTGGTGCTGACAGGCTGGATCTGTATGAGGGAGAATGGGGTGCAGGTAGAGGCAGACAAGAGAGGCAGATTCAGGGTTTTCCAAAGCTTTACTCTCTTTTCCTCCAAGCAGTTTACAAGTCATCTGTAGTCGTTACACAGTGCATTTACAGCTCTCAGCACACGGGCACACTCTCCCTCTCCGGGTTCCCTTTGCTCTGCAGCCAGGCCTCTCTCTGTGACCCCTCACACAGTCTTTAGTGTCCTTTCCGGGCTGTCTATGGTCTCCGTCTGTACGGGTGGTGTGTGTTGCGCTGGACAGTATGGCGGTGACTCAGACCCCTGGTGGGCCCTCCTGGTTGCCACTGAGCTCCCTGTCCTTTGGGTTGGGGACCCTAATGTGGAGCTGTGGTCCCCCGTCGTGTTGTTTGGGGATCCCGGGTGAACTGCGGTCCCCTCTAGAGCCGACACTCTACTCAGCCCAGCCTCCAGCAGTCCTCAGCACGAGGCTCTACTAGGCTCTCTCCTTTCTGCTCCTTTCCAGTATTCTAGGAGGGCTACTCCGCCTGCAGTCAGTGGCCTTAGCTGCTGTCTAGGGCACGGGTTCCACCCTCCCTCTCTGTTCTGTCACAGTCCTGGTGGCATCAGCATCGGATGGGCTTTCTCTCCCCTCTGGCTCACACTGGCTCAGTACGGATTCTGCGCTCCTAGCCTTGCACTCACAGGATTTGTGATTGTCTCTCAGTCTGTGCAGCTAAACTTCTGTTCTTTGCATCTCAGCTCACTGTGGCCTACTAATTTCCTTCACACCTCCCCCTCACTATATACTGTCAGTCACCTGACCTCTGGTGTGCCCAACCCACTCCTCTGAATCCACCACCCCTCGATCTCATAGAGTTCTAATCTCAGGGCTGGATGTAAACCTCCTTCTGATACGTGGGTTGTGTGGGCTGTGAGGGTGTTGGTGTGCAACAAGTGTCCTACCTGCCTGGCTGCAGTTCCCTTTGTGGCCTCCTGGAGGCAGGGGCGCCACATAGCGCCTCCGCAGCACAGAGCTCAAGTACCGACAGCCACGCGGGCTCTTGTACCCCTCCCGGGCACTGCACCCTTGTTCAGCCGCCTTCCCCAAGTTGTGTCGGGTGTTCGGCCACAGCTCCCGTTAGAAGTCTGGGGCCTCCGGTTCAATGGTTTGTGCATGAAGCATTCGCACCGTATTCAGGGCCGGGTCCCTATGTCTTCCACCAGCTCCTCTGTCTCTCCAGATACGGGCATACGGGGATCAACTGTTACGTATTGACTGCATTGTAGTATGGAAGTGTTGCTGCTGTGATTTAAATGAAGTCTTTTTTTCCCCTGCTCTCAGTGTGGAGAGAGGAAGCTAAAGAAGAACAAGAAGAAGAAGAAGAAGAAGAAGGAAGCAGGGAACAAGTAGCTCAAGAGGAGAGAGTTCATTCCAAGAGAGAAACCGTGTACCGGAGCCCGCACCTGTGATAACCTTCTAGGCTCACAGAAAATCCGTTGACCGGGGGCATCTCTAGATACGGCCTCAACTCCCAAAGAGCCTATTAGAGGGGAATCAGACCCACGGTAGTCGCCCGCGGTAATCACCAGAAGGTTCACCCGACGGGATGAAGGGAGATTAAGAGGAACAGCAGGAGGTCAGATTGATCTACATGAAATCAGACTTCACCGCCACTGGGAGGCAAGGGAGAGAAAGAACAAGAAAGGCACACAGGAGGGATCCATCTACCAACCATACAATCCACTTGCAGCGCTCATAGTCATTTGTCGTTGTAACAACTTACTGCACTGAAGCACTGTAATGATGACTAAAGGTTTTTCAGTAAAGTACCCGGTGAAGTGACTTTATCGACTCTGCTGCAACTTTTCCTGCGAAAAATGGATTCCTTCCACAGAATCGCTGCCCCGTCGGTCCAGTCTTGCCTGCGGAGGACTATACCATCATTGCCGCAATACCATCGACCACCGGAGGACTGTAGCGGCGCTGGTGAGCATCACGTGGTACTGCAGGTGGAGTCACGAACTATATTATACTTTATTTTCTTTGTTTAACCATTGACTACCAGGGCCACAGTCTCAGGCAGCCACCCGTGACATCCCAGACTGAGCCTGAGATCTGAGTACCCGGCCCAGGGTGCGTCTCTAAGGCTTCTCAGGAGTTTTGGGGTTTTAGGCTGGCCGCTTGGACCTCCTCACCTTCAGAGGTACCTCCGAGTACAGGGTGAGTCAGGGACCCCAGTATCGGGGCCAGAGCAGGCTCCCCTGACTCCCTGCGGCCAGCTCCATCCTACTTCTGGGCCCCCCGGCCCCCTGCGTGACATCTATGTCTTGTTCCGTACCCCAAGGGCTCCCTTTTTCCTCCACACCTCTTGGTCTCTCCCTCCCGGGGCTAGTGTGGTCGTGCTTCAGCCTGCGGCAGTCGGCACCACACCGCTTCTACACTCCCGACTTCCATTCCTTTCCCGACGGTCTCTCCTCTCCTCTGACTACTACTACTCTCCCCTGTCCCCCCTTTTGAACCTGGGTCCTCCCTCAGGGTCCACCCACCCTCCCAGGTTCCTATGGGTTGTGTTTGTGTGGCGCCCTGCTCACGCAGGTAACCACAGATCTCTCTACTGCACAGCTGGGTTTCCACAGCAGGTACCTACTACGAACAACACCTTCCACCCCAGCACAGTAGGGGGAGCTCAACTTGCTGCCCTTAGGCAAGATCCCCTATATATACTGCTGCTGGGGAGGAGCTAGTCGGAGTGTGTACAGACGCTAGAAGAGCTGCAGGGAAGTCCTGGAGTTCGGTGCTGCGTGTAGGCCCGAGCCAGTGACCCGGAGTGGCCCTTCAGTGTCCCACAAGCCTAAGTGGTACTGAAGGCAGGGAGCTTAGAGCAGGAATAGAAGCAAGGAACAAGTAGCTCGGGTGAGATTCGTTCCAGAGAAGCCGGATATTGGGGATCTTCATCACTGGGGAAACTACAGGCCCACAGAAAACCCCGTTGCACCGTGGAAGCTTCAGCTACCCGGTCTCCCAGGCCCTGGGGTGCAACATTTGTGTGTGGTTTTTTTTGGGCTCAACTGCACCATCCCAGCACCTGGAGAGCAGAAGCACAACGCTCCCTAATCGCAGGAGTGCAGTACCTCTGGTGGCGGCTTACCCGGTGGGGCGCCACACTCATGCTATGTTCAAACTTGTGATATTAGATAACCCAACAGCAAATTACATGTTTAGTGGTTCCCTTTTACTTCTAGGCACCATTTATACTTACTTTTGGCCGCCATCAGACTTTGTATTCTGCCTATAGCATCTTTTAGGCTGGAACTTAGTTGTTGAGATTTAAATTTTGATCCAGACATAATAAGAAAACCTAAAAAAGAGATTCACTCATTTTAGAATATCAGTCCTTATCTTCTCTTCCTCTAAAATGTGATCCCTTTAACACTGTGACGGGCACAGGTGAAGAGAATGTTTGACCATTAATACAAATACTGAACAATGTTGGGTTTATTTCGTGAATTCTCTCCGTCTCTTGGGTTTTACTCCTGACATTTGTTGGGAAAATGTAGGTGAATCCGCAACTTGTGAAGTCAGATAATGCAGCAGATGTCTGACTCCTCTATATAGGGGTTGTCTAGGGCTTATATACTGCAGGATAGGTAATCAGTATGAGATATGTGGGGGGTTGGACAATATCACCATTCAATCAGTATTTGCTTTGGTAAGTAGCTGCTGAGATCTGCAGATTATCTTCCAAAAAAGAAACTGATTAATATTACCCAAAAGTGGACACTAACCATGTAGGGAGCTAACAACAAACGGATGTTGGAACTGATATCAGTTGATTGGTGGACAAACCAGAAGTCAGACCCCCACCAATCCCATATTCATATCCAATGGATAAGTCACCAATATGACAGTCCCAGACAATGCCTGTAATATTGACTATCTTAAAGTGGCTGTCCAGCATATACAGAATGGGAGGAATAGGATTGAGCAACAGCACGTGTGAAAAAGGCTTGGGTACTAATAGATCACAGACTGAACATGAGTTAACAGTGTGATACAGCAGCAAAAAAGGCAAACACAATTCTGGGATGCAGTAATAGAAGCATTCAGTGTAGATCATGTGAAGTCATTATCACCCTCTATTCCTCTTTGGTCAGACCTCATCTGGATACTGTGTCCAGTTCTGGGTTCCACATTATAAAAAAGACATCAACAAACTGGAGCAATTTCAGAGAAGGGCGACCCGAATGGTGACCGGTCTGCAAACTTCCCATGAGAAACTGTTACAAGATTTGGGAATGTTTAGCTTGCAAAAAAGAAGACTAAGAGGAGATTTAATAGCTGTCTACAAATATCTCAAGGGCTGTTACACTGTAGAGGGATCAGCTTTATTCTAGGACTGTCACACTGTAGAGTGATCATTTTTAATTCTAGGGCTGTCACACTGTAGAGGGATAAGCTTTATTTTAGGGCTGTCCCACTGTTGAGGGATTAGCTTTATATTAGGGCTGTCACACTCTAGAGTAATCATCTTAATTCTAGGGCTGTCACACTGTAGAGGGATACGCTTTATTTTAGGGCTGTCCCATTGTAGAGGGATAAGCTTTATTTTAGGGTTGTCCCACTGTAGAGGGATAAGCTTTATTTTAGGGCTGTCACACTGTAGAGGGATCATCTTTTTCTAGGGCTGTCACACTGTAAAGGGATCAGCTTTATTCTAGGGCTGTCACACTGTAGAGGGATCAGCTTTATTCTAGGGCTGTCACACTGTAGAGGGATCATCTTTATTCTCATTTGCACAAGGAAAGACTAGAAGTAATGGGAAGAAACTGAATGTAAGGAGACACAGATTAGATATTAGAAAAAACTTCTTGACAGTGAGGATGATCAACGAGTGGAACAGGCGGCCATGAGAAGTGATGAGTTCTCCTTCAATGGAAGTCTTCACACAGAGGCTAGGCAGACATCTGTCTGGGATGGTTTAGTGAATCCTGCTTTTGAGCAGAGGGTTGGACTAGATGACCCAGGAGGTCCCTCCAACTCCACCATTCTAGGATTCTATGAATAGAGGGTGCATGTGTAAATCTGGCTGTGGCCAATATACTGTTGATGGAGCTGTGCTGTGTAGTTGCAACCCTGAGCACTTCGAGTCTCCGGCCAGCGGATGTCACATCCCCACTGATCAGAAGGATAGGCCATCAATATAAAAGTCCCAGATCACCTCTTTAAACACTGAAGTAGTAGAAATTTGCAAAACATTTTCACCAATTCACACAAAGTTTTCTACATAACATTGTTACAAATCATGTAACGTGCAACCATGAAGGACTCACCTGAGCTACAAGTCCCAGCAGCACAGAAGACGGGCAGGTGCGGGGCACAGCGGCGAGGATTCCCTGATACTAGGCAATAGGACAACTCAGCACTAAGTTGTTAATTATAATTGTGTGTAATGTGATTAAACATTAAACACCTTTAACCACACAGGGAATTCAGCTAGGAACACATGAGACCTTTTCCTTTTATGACGGCCAATAGGCATGACAATGTCTACAGGAATGATGGTCACGTGATTAGTTTGCAAGAGAGCATGGAACAAGGCTGAAATCACCAGGATATGGTGGCATCATACAGCCAGGATTCAAGTCAGATTCAGAAGTGTGCAAAAGTTTTAGACGGGAGTGGAAACGATTTTGCAAAGTAAGAATGCTGACGTGTTACCACTAAGACCAGACAGGTCAAAACACGTCAACAGTTACGCCTACTATCCTGCCATACTGTTATTTTGATGGATTTTGAAATAATATGAAGAGTGAGGAGACTTAAACACCATAATTCTCCTCATGGAAATATGCAAATTGTCTCTTCAGAGAGGGAGAGGAATTGAACTCTTGTGCTTCCTATTAGAAGTAGCAAAAGTCAATATCAACCCTTTTAAAAGACCTACTATATGACTTGGTATATAAGCTAAACCAGTATCTCAATTTGCAAACCCAGTGTTTCAGGGTGATTTCCCCTTGTCAGGACAAAATATGAGATCTGGTTTGGCTGCATGAAAGGCTACAACTCGAATATAAGTGACTCATCGTTGCCGAGTTCTCACGTCTCAGACGATGCTTCCCTTGTCACAGTTCTGCGCCTGAGGCTGTGGGACCCGGTGGTCAAATAAAAAGGGAATTGGGGATTTGGATAAGTCTTCATTGTCGTGACGCCACCTGTGGGAGTCCGGTGATGGCACCGGCGCTGCTTTGGCCTCCAGGGGATGTGCGGCAGCTAGATGGGATGCTCCCCACAGGATGAGCAGGAGTCCCCGGGGCCAGGAGCTGCACTGGATGGGATACGGCAGCTCGGTTGTTTTAAGTATTAATCCAGGAAGAATACACGGACACATGAAGTCTTTTCTGTACCTTTTACTGGCGTCAACAGGTACACTCGACCGGGTGATGAAGTAGACACTCCTGGAGATTCCACAGCAAGCAGTGGTATAGGCTGCCTTGATACACACAGTTCTAACTGGATCTGGTGGATATGAAATACCACCGAGCCGGAATTGCACAATATGGTGTGACTTGATACACCCGAGTTTGCTGCACTGAGGGCTCTATAAAGGGTTGCGGGATGCGTCCACCCTCCCCCGGGCTCTCATCTGGTGGTGCTTCAGGTGTCCAGGGAGCTAAACTCCCTTGTTGGGTTGCTGGTTTCTCTGCAGCCAGCGTTATAGCTCCTGCAGCTCGGACCCAGTAACCGGATTGTTAGGGCTAGTTGAAGTAACTCCTCTGTCCCTCTAAGGTATTTTCCTCCTGTTCCTATGACCCTTATTGCGAGGGTTTCTCACTTTCCGGGTGTGCTGGTATGGGCCTAGTGTGGCTCCAGTACCAGGTCAGCTCTCCTAGCTGTTCACAGTTCTAAAGTGACTGCACACTCCACTGTTTCTCCCTCCAGGACCCGTATTTATAGGGGGAACTGGCTTAACGTAACCAGTGGAGCTCCCCCTACAGGCCTGGGGTGAAAGGGGTGCTAAAGTAAGTGAGGTCTGCTTGCTGTGTACTTTCCATTTGTGTCCTAAGAGTTCCTGTGGTACCCAACCAGGGTGCCACATTCCCCCTTAGTTAACTTCAGTTCTCCCGGACTGAGCAAAAGTTTTCTTTACAACTTAACACTCTAAACATTTTATCTACATCTAATAACCGGTGCTTACAAAGTCTTAAATTGAAAAAAAAATACAAAAATCACTGAGAAAGAAGGGAAAAATAGGAAAAATATGAAAAGCAGTCCATACGGCACTAGTCCGTCTGCTGCAGGCTGGAAAAAGTAATTTTTTGTCACTCAAGTCCTGTGACTATTGTCCAAGTTAGTGAAACATGAAAAAGGGTAAAGTCCAGCAGTACAGTCTCTGATGGCTTAGAAACATACACGGGTATACATTTTAAACTTTATATACATTCCCTATGGGTGTCTCTGCTTAGGAGGCCAGGTCTAACCTTCTTACCCTACCCAGGCACTTTCTGTTTCCAACTTAATTTACTTGGGACAGGGCCCAGTTCCTC
Source organism: Allobates femoralis (assembly GCA_033576535.1). Lineage (NCBI taxonomy): Eukaryota > Metazoa > Chordata > Amphibia > Anura > Aromobatidae > Allobates > Allobates femoralis. The sequence goes on along the minus strand of JARQOC010000010.1, from coordinate 107,030,517 downwards.
CACCCTTCTGTACACTACTTTTTACAGTTTTTGAGCACGGGTACTATTTACATGGGATTAACAGGTATTATTATTCCACTACATTTTAAACCCATTCTCCATATCTATTTGGGGTTTGTCCTAATGTACGAGGTGTGGATCTGCGTAGTGTTGGCGTGTCAAAAGCTGTTGTAGTGTACGTACTGGTTTTGTCTCTATTGCTCCTACGTGTTTCTGTAATTCCATAGTAGGTACATAATCTGTCTACTGGACTATCCTCTGTTAAAGGTGGTAGTGTAGGTAATTGTCTGTGAGTTCTCTGTCTTACTACGAGACTAGATTACAGGAATCTCAGGTTCCGGAAAAACAGGCTGCATTTCTTGCATTTGCATTGGTTCTTCTTGAACTGGCTGATTTGGTATTGGATCTTCTACAGGTTGGTAGAAAGAAATAACTGGTATGATAAATGCGCCATTGCATTGAGGCCAGTCGGCAGGTAAGTCTCCAATTTCTGTATGGACTAGATTTTCTTTTGCTTTTTCAATGGTTACTGTAGGGCAACTAGTTTCTTGAGGTATTAACTGTTCTTGACATTTTTTCAAATGGTCTCTGGATACAGTTTGAAATGTGTTTCCTTTATCCTTGCTGATCACACACGTTTTGGACTTGTCATATTGTGATGGCATTATTGTGTAAGGTTCTGACTCCCAATTGTCATCCAATTTGTTGGTTTTTCTCTTCCTTTTTAGTACTAGTTCACCTGTGATCAAAAGTTCTGCTGAGGTGTGCTTATTGAAATCATGTTTTTGTTTGCTTCTGCTTAGGCTCAGATTTCTTTCAACACTCTCTTGTACCTTCTTGTATTGTTCTTGGTGTTGATTAATCCAATCTTTCTCTGGAGAATCTGATGTTAGTTCAATTGTTCCCATCTCTAGATCAACTGGCAGTTTACCTGGTCTTGCTCGCATTAAATAAGCGGGTGATTAATTAGTTGAACTAACTGGTATTTGGTTGTATATAATGAATATTCTGGCACACTATATGAATTTAGATATAAAAAATCTGTAGAATCTCAAATAAGTTCACAAAAAGTTGTTTATTGCCTTTGTATACAGAACTGAGAATCTCTTATATTCGACGTTTCGGCTATGTTAGCCTTGATCACGTTATTCTTTCATATTTACATAAAATAGAACAAACAAGAAAAACATCAGAGGCAATTCATAAAAGTATAAAGTAAGATGCTCAAACAGTAATGTGACTTATTATGAGACAATGTGACATATGGCTAGATTATACCACATCTCATTAATCAATAGTACAGATAAGTACAACTACAGTGATCTATGTCTCAATCATTTATCAAAGAGTGTAGTCAAAACAAATAAAATGAAAAAATACCTCAATGGGTTGTATGCATAAATCATTGGCAAAAAAGGAAAGTAATAATCCAGGTCCCTTATGGTGAGCTCAATGGCTTGGAAGAAATCAATGAGAGATAAAGATAATACAAACAATATCAATGTCCAGCTTAATTGGTGTAATGAAGTATATTGACATATACAAATGACAGGATGTCATATATACATTAAAACATCATCAGTCATATAGGTCACTAGTGTAACATAAGCCTTGGCACTATTGTTAGCTCCTATATGAAGGACAACCCAGGTAATGAAAACAATGTGACACTTACTCCATTAACCAATGAGGCTGTGTAGTGGTCCAATTATGGACCTTAGAGATGTAGCCAAGAGCCACCCGAATATAAATGACCATTGCGGCGCTGGGGTAAACTGTCACGCCACATGACTTAAGATGGCGGCGCCCATCGCTGCACATTGCACCGCGCTCGTATACGCTTTTTGATTTCTACACTACAGGTAACGTGATTGATTTCACTCCACCTAGTTTACCCCAGCGCTGCAATGGTCATTTATATTCTATATTTAATACAGGTTCGGGTGGCTCTTGGCTACATCTCTAAGGTCCATAATTGGACCACTAAACAGCCTCATTGGTTAATGGAGTAAGTGTCACATTGTTTTCATTACCTGGGTTGTCCTTCATATAGGAGCTAACAATAGTGCCAAGGCTTATGTTACACTAGTGACCTATATGACTGATGATGTTTTAATGTATATATGACATCCTGTCATTTGTATATGTCAATATACTTCATTACACCAATTAAGCTGGACATTGATATTGTTTGTATTATCTTTATCTCTCATTGATTTCTTCCAAGCCATTGAGCTCACCATAAGGGACCTGGATTATTACTTTCCTTTTTTGCCAATGATTTATGCATACAACCCATTGAGGTATTTTTTCATTTTATTTGTTTTGACTACACTCTTTGATAAATGATTGAGACATAGATCACTGTAGTTGTACTTATCTGTACTATTGATTAATGAGATGTGGTATAATCTAGCCATTTGTCACATTGTCTCATAATAAGTCACATTACTGTTTGAGCATCTTACTTTATACTTTTATGAATTGCCTCTGATGTTTTTCTTGTTTGTTCTATTTTATGTAAATATGAAAGAATATCGTGATCAAGGCTAACATAGCCGAAACGTCGAATATAAGAGATTCTCAGTTCTGTATACAAAGGCAATAAACAACTTTTTGTGAACTTATTTGAGATTCTACAGATTTTTTATATCTAAATTCATATAGTGTGCCAGAATATTCATTATAAATCAATACATTTTTTCTGAGCACCTAAAGGGTGGTAGAGCAGACATATTTCTATTTAATTAGGTATTTGATTGTAGATATCCACGAGGTCTGGAAGTTTTTTGGGCCTTGATTTGTCTCTTCAAGGGGCAGAGTTTTGAGCATGTCAATCACTATGTGGTTCATTTTCTCACATAAACCGTTTGTCTGAGGATGATATGGGGTGGTCCTGATCTTTTTACACCCATAAAGTCCTAGAAACGCGTGAAATAGGTCTGACTCGAATGCTGTCCCTTGGTCAGTTAAGACTTGGTCTGGGTACCTATGGGGGCGACAAAAGTAACTCTGAAATGCTTTAGCTGCTACTTCTGCAGTTAAGTCTTTAACTGGAACAACCACAAGGAATCTTGAATAGTGGTCAACCATGGTGAGTGCATAAGTATACCCGGTTCGACTTGGGGTTAACTTCACATGATCCAGAGCAACTATTTCAAGAGGTCTTTTGGTAACGATGGGCTGTAATGGAGCTTTCTGACTCAAGTGGTCCTTTCTTCGAAGATGACATGGTCCACAGTTTTTACACCATTTGTCAATCGAACCTCGCATACCGACCCAGTAGAACCGGTCTTTCAGTAGCATTTCCAGTTTCTTCCATCCGAAGTGTCCTGCATTGTCATGGTAAGCTTCAAGGATCATTTGGACTTCAGTTTTTGGAACTACAATCTGCCATATGAGTTCGTGTGTTCTGGGGTTCAGGTATCTCCTGCATAGTTTCCCATGGTAGACAAATAACTTTCCTCTCACCTTGCACAGGCGCTTGGCGTTTGGTGAGGCATCAGGATCCATACTGGCGTGCTCTTAGGTTATTAATTCCCTGACTAAGCTGACGTCTGGATCATTGGCTTGAGTCTCTCTCCAGTCGTGATGAGGTAAGGGGTTTACTGTCCTCTCTCCACGTCTCTGACTCGCCTGATGACAGATTGCCGTACCTGTGCAATGGAAAGCTGGTAATTCTATCTCCTCCAGGTCATTTATGTCTTCTCCTTCTTCAGGGAGGTTAGGCATTCTAGACAGGGCATCAGCGTTGCCGTTTTTGAGACCTGCCCGGCACTTTACAGTGAAGTCATAGATTTACAATCTTGCCACCCAGCGCTGTTCTAGGGCTCCCAGCTTTGCAGTCTCTAAGTGTGTTAGAGGATTGTTGTCAGTGAAAGCTGTAAATGGGGCAGACGCCAGGTAATGCTTGAAACGCTCTGTGATTGCCCAGACCAGGGCCAGGAACTCCAGCTTGAACGAGCTGTAGTTCTCCGGGTTCCTTTCCTTAGGACGGAGCTTTCTGTTGGCGTAGGCGATCACCTTCTCTTTCCCTTGCTGTTGCTGGGCTAAGACTGCTCCTAGACCTTCATTGCTTGCGTCTGTGTATAGCAGAAATGGTAAATTGTAATCAGGATAAGTCAGGATTTTTTCCCCTGTTAAAGCATCTTTTAACTTCTGGAAGGATTGTTCCTGTTCTGGTTCCCACCGTAACGGGGGCCCCCTGATCTTGCCGTTTTTAGATTGACCTACTAAGAGATCTTGCATAGGTGCTGCTATTTTAGTGTAGCCTTTGATGAATCGTCGGTAGTAACCGACCAGTCCTAGGAATTGGCGTACCTCTTTGTGAGTGGTTGGCGCTGGTCAGTTCTTGATGACGGTAATCTTGTCTGGGTCAGGTGCCACGCCTTTTTTGCTGACCACATGTCCCAGGTACTGAACTTTAGGTTTCAGCAGGTGACACTTGGACGGCTTCAGCTTCATACCGTACTTGGACAGTGACTCGAACACTTCACTCAGGTGTTGCAGGTGGTCTTCATAGGTCTGGGAGTATACAATGACATCATCAAGGTATAACAGCACAGTTTCAAAGTTCTTGTGACCCAAGCAACACTCCATCAGTCTTTGAAATGTTCCTGGGGCATTACACAACCCGAATGGCATACTGTTGAATTCGCATAGCCCCATGGGCGTCGTGAAGGCTGTCTTCTCACGGTCTTCCTCTGCAACGGAGACCTGCCAGTACCCACTAGTAAGATCTAATGTGGAGAAGTAATTGGCAGACTTAAGTGCAGCTAGTGACTCCTCTATGCGGGGTAACGGCTATGCATCCTTGTGTGTGATTTTGTTGATTTGCCTATAGTCTACGCACATCCTCATACTACCATCTTTCTTTTTAACCAGGACCAGTGGCGCTGCCCAGGGACTACAGCTATCCCTAATGACTCCTGCATTTTTCATGTCCTGAAGCATTTCTTTTGCTTTTGGTAGTGTGTGGGTGGTATAGGCCTATACCTCTCTTTGATGGGTGCATGGTCGCCTGTGGGGATATGGTGTTGTACCCCTTTAATCCTCCCAAAGTCAAGTGGGTGTTTGCTGAACACTTGCTCGTACTCCCGGACTACCCGGTAAACTCAATTTTTCTGGTGAGAAGGTGTGTTGTCAGTTCCTACGCTGAGCTCCTGACACCATTTCTCTAGCTGATTTTTGGAGTGAGGGGGTTCATCAGTCACTGTTTGGGAAAAGGATTTTACATCATGTATAGCATTGTTTTCAACCTGGAACAACTTTGCAACAGTAGAATATCTTGGCAGTCTGACTTCGTCATCACCATAATTCAATATGCGTACGGGGACCCTTCCTTTTCTTACGTCAACCAACCCTCTGGCTGTCAAGAGTGTAGGACTACTATCAGACATTACAGGTTCTACTACAGCTTGGTAGTCCTGTCCTCTGAGGCCTATGGCTGCTCGACACCAGATCATCATTTCACTTCTGGGTGGTATTACAATTGGAATGGGATCTGTTACCCGTACACTGCCAATTTCACCGTTTGACATTTTTACCTGCTGTTGATACACCAGAGCTCGGATCTCTCTTTGGATAGCTCTCCTCTCTCTTGGTTTACCAGCATCAGCACTCTGTTGGAGTAAAAACAACACTTCATCTAGGCATTTAACCATTACATTAGTACCCAGTATCACGTGCAGATCCCGCTCATATGGTTTGTCCTGGCCCACTATGATACCCTGGTTCTTCAGCTGCAACCTCCCCACCTTTACTGTAGCTTCCCATTGTCCCTCTATTGTAACTAGCAAACCATTAGTTGCCTCAATGTTCAAATCAGGGTTTGGGGGTTCCAGCTTAACATCTGGCCAGAACCGTTTGTAAAGGATACTCGGGATGGTTGTCACCTGGGATCCAGTGTCTATCAATGCTGTGGTAGCGGTGCCGTCAATGATGATGGACAAGTACGGACGGTCTCCCACGTACTTGTATTCCCAGTTGGTTGGGCCTGGACAGTCTACCCCTGGGGTTGGCCCTTCTCGCCCAGGGGTTGCTCGTTTAAAGGACTGGAACGGTAAGTGTGGCGCCCCGCAACGAGTGCGTCACAGGAGGGTATTGCAGCCAAGACAGCAGCGGCAATATTCTCTGACTAAGCAGTGATACAGTTAAAACTCAGAGCTCCATACCCTACATGCACATCAGCATAGAGGGCCAATGAGGTCCTGGTGGGCGGAGTGTAGAGGTAGTGTGTAGTAGAGAACTTAGTGCAGAAAAGAAAAGGAGAGAGAAGAGGAAGGAACGTAGGAGCGGGAGCTCTGCACAGTTCCGTGCACCCCCCGGGTCACCCCCGGTTGGGCGCCATCACCCGGTGCCTCAAAAACCGGACTTGGGCAACTATTTGCGGGTTCCAACTACACCCGTGCCCACTTACAACCGGATTACTGGTTCCGAAGCTGAGAGTCGTTTATCACTGCCATGCAAACCAGGAGTGGAGGGACCGCTTTACAGGAGCACCCCACCACCGCCGCACACACAGAGTCGTCTAGCCAGCAGAATACCCACTAAGAGGACCCCAGGCTCCCCACAAATCCGGTCAGAATTCCCGGGTAGGGCAATTAAAGCGGCCTCCTTGTACCCGATCTGGCACCTCAGGGCGACAACGGCAACACAACTTAGTAAGAATGGAGGAACACCGTGGAGCTCTGAGAAACACTGGTCATTGCTAAGTCCACCCGGTCCGTTACCCGTCACTGTATGCCATGTATCACCTGCTGGTTACAATAAAGTACTAGTTGCAGAGACTATCAGTGTCCGTGCTTTCTTATGAACTGTCCATCTCCGCTTACTAAAAACTGCAGCTGCCTCACAACATCTTCAACAGCTCCTGGCTCCGGGGATTCCCGCTTGCCCTGCGGGGAGCGTTCCATCTGGCTGCATCCCATCCCCCGGAGGCCCAAGCAGTGCCGATACAGTTACCGGAATTCCCGCAGGTGGCGTCACGACAGAATCATCTTACCAGTATCTGTTCAGCCAACTTTTTGATCTGGGCCACTGGGTCTACACAAGCGCAGGCGTGGTTCCGTGACAGGGAGAAGACCCAAACGCCTGCCCCGTGTACACCCTGGCTACGGTGAGTCATAAGTATGTCCTTCTTTGTCGCTCTTCTGACAGATGCGGTGTCCATCAGGGCTGTAGCGATCTGTAGGCTTCCCTTGCGGCGGCGGTGTCTTCTTCCTCATCCACGGGATGTCGTCGGGGCTGTCAGCAAGCTGGATCCTGTCTGATGACCTTGCTTCTGTCTTGGGTCTTCTTTCGCCTCGGAGCTTCGCCATACCTTTCATCAGCTGCTGCACATCGACGCACAGTTTATCAAACCGGTCAAGCGTTATAGTCTGGCGCTGGCCTGAACCGTGTGAAGTGGAGATGCTGCTGCTGGCACGGAAGGGGTGTTAGCATACTGCGGCTGTGAGGTTAGATCTGGCACTGTGGGGAACTGCTGTCCCCGCACTGTTAAGTCTCTTAAAGTATCAAACTCTGCATCGGGGTTTTGCAGGGCCCACCAGCGTGCCTGTTTCTTATCACCAGGTAGTCTAAGTTCCACAACGAATTGTCCAAATAACGCTTTGTTTTCATCTCTAACACCATCGTGATCGACTTGTTTTAACAGTCTCAGTGCTTCCTGTAAGCGCAATGCATAGTGCAGGACACTCTCCTGTGCCCCTTGTTTGCAATGTAAAACAACAGTCTTAATTCCGCTTCGGTGTGGTGTTCAAAAACCCGGTTTAGTTTAGCATATATCTGCTCGACAGACTCCTGAGCTTCTATAGACCAGTTTCAGGTCTCCAGCTCTGCTGCATCTGTTAACTGTCCCATTATAACTGAAGCTCTCTGCTTACCAGTCATGGCGTACATATCCAGCACTTGGCATATCTTCCTCCGGAACATATCCAGGGTACCGGGTTTACTGCTGTACTTTGGTAACCAGGCCGTATTCGGGATGTACGGCAGAGATACTGGCATTATCGGAGCGGGCTGCTGCGGCATGACGCCGACGGGTGGCTGACCTATCGGGGGTACATTTGGTGGCCCCGGTGGAACAACCAATCGGTTTACTTGCGGGGATACCGCGTCGCCGGCATCCGAATCACTCATCCTCGCTCCCCCTTAGTTAAGCGTGGCCAGTCCTTTCGATTTCAGCGGAAGTTGTTGGCCTCGCGGTGAGGAGTGAGGCACCACGGGAGTTTCCGGTTCCTGTTGCTTTCGGCGGAACTCGTCAGAGTATGGGCGGGGCCTATCTTCGCGCCCTATGCACAGTAACGCCCCTTCTTTTCCCGCCTTTTGCGCAGCAATGGCGGTTCAAATGTACAGTTCAATATTCACAGTCATTAAATAGCACACAATACCCGTTGGGAAACGGGCCTGTTCGTATCCTGTTCGTGATCGCCAGATTTTGACTCACCGTTGCCGAGATCTCACGTCTCAGGCGATGCTTCCCTTGTCACGGTTTCGCGCCTGAGGCTGTGGGGCCTGGTGGTCAAATAAAAAGGGAATTGGGGATTTGAATAAATCTTCATTGTCATGACGCCACCTGTGGGAGTCCGGTGATGGCACTGGCACTGCTTGGGCCTCCGGGGGATGTGCGGCTGCTAGATGGGATGCTCCTCACAGGATGAGCAGGAGTCCCCGGGGCCAGGAGTTGCACTGGATGGGATACGGCAGCTCGGTTGTTTTAAGTATTAATCCAGGAAGAATGCACGGACACATGAAGTCTTTTCTGTACCTTTTACTGGTGTCAACAGGTACACTCGACCGGGTGATGAAGTAGACACTCCTGGAGATTCCACAGCAAGCAGTGGTATAGGCTTGCTTGATACACACAGTTCTAACTGGATCTGGTGGATATGAAATACCACAGAGCCGGAATTGCACAATATGGTGTGACTTGATACACCCGAGTTTGCTGCACTGAGGGCTCTATAAAGGGTTGCGGGATGCGTCCACCCTCCCCCGGGCTCTCATCTGGTGGTGCTTCAGGTGTCCAGGGAGCTAAACTCCCTTGTTGGGGTTGCTGGTTTCTCTGCAGCCAGCGTTATAGCTCCTGCAGCTCGGACCCAGTAACCGGATTGTTAGGGCGAGTTGAAGTAACTCCTCTGTCCCTCTAAGGTATTTTCCTCCTGTTCCTATGACCCCTATTGCGAGGGTCTCTCACTTTCCGGGTGTGCTGGTATGGGCCTAGTGTGGCTCCAGTACCAGGTCAGCTCTCCTAGCTGTTCACAGTTCTAAAGCGATTGCACACTCCTCTGTTTCTCCCTCCAGGACCCGTATTTATAGGGGGAACTGGCTTAAGGTAAGCAGTGGAGCTCCCCCTACAGGCCTAGGGTGAAAGGGGTGCTAAAGTAAGTGAGGTCTGCTTGCTGTGTACTTTCCATTTGTGTCCTTAGAGTTCCTGTGGTGCCCAACTCTCAGGGATTTATTAATAATTAATATTATAAATAATATAAGTTGTCTGCCCCTGTCCTGATTGATATGGACTGATGCATGCGATGAAAGAAATACACCGATAACACAATCAGGTGTAAGCTCTCCTCAGCCCTCCTCATGGCACAGCTCCAAAGTGAGTCCTTTATTGATCACACATGGGTTTTAACAAAGCTCTCTAGGGGGCTCGGTTTACACACACACAATGGGACAAATGGAATGCATTTATTGGTCGGACATGGTCTAGTCCATGGAGGGGGATTGTTCTTGAGGTCATCAAGGTAAATTCCTTCAGGTCTCCAAAAGTTAGTTTGATCCATGAAGCCATCTGATGAGGTGTCATTCTGTGATTGATCACTCTTTGTCTTGACTGTAGCTTTGTCTCAGAACATGTGGTGATGTGGCAGGAAATGGGAGCCATCTTTGTCTGATACAAACTTATGTAAGGTGGAAATAATACACTCTATAGATCATTTCTCCCATGCCCTTATAGCTTACAGTTAATCAAGTATTTTGATCCTATGGCTCTCCTCAACACAACCAGGGTGCCACATAAGGGGTAAGGTTTCTCCTTGTGGAGAGTGACATGCCAGATCTGCCATGCCAGTATGAGGAGATTTAACCTTTACCATGCTCCTCTGAGAAATATGCAAATATTCTCATCAGTGAGGAAGAGGACTTGAGTTCTAGTGCCACCTATTAGACGTAGCAATCCTAAAAGACAATATTGACCTTTTAACAAGCTTGCCAGGTGTGGCAGGCCATTATGAGGAGACTTAAACGCTAGAGTCATTGTGGGATTTAAGTCTCCTCATACTGTCCTGCCAGACCTGACATGTCACTCTCCACAAGGCGAAACATTATCTGAGCGCAGGAAGTCAGAGCGCGCGCTCGCAACCCGGCTGTAGATGATGACGTGTGCACGGGCATGCGAGCCCGTGCACCAGGCTGTGACGCTGAAAAGGGCTGGCCATAACTGCTACTGCGGGACACAGGTGGATGAGTGGCAGCTGCTACTCGGCTTTTGCCACAGATAAGTAACGCCCACCCGTCCCTTCGGTTTAAACTTTCAAAAGCATTATCTTAAGTTTTACAAAACAGTTTTTTAAGCAAAAATCATTGCAGCACATGTATGTGCTGTGTGTAGGGACCGATATTAATAGTCCGGGGGGGTCATTGGGGGTGGTTGGTTCCCTTTAAGGGTTGATATTGACTTTTAGGATTGCTACTTCCAATAGGTGGCATGAGAATTCAAGTCGTCTTCCTCTCTGAAAAGACAATTTGAAATAAATTGAAGAAATAGAGTTTGGTTTACCTGCACAGCCAACGCACTAGTCAGACGTCCAACACATAGCAACACATAACAGTAGTGGAATAACTGAACTGGCCAATTTTTCTTTGTCTGCTTTTCTATAGAAGTGTTAATAGTTTATCAATGAATATAAATGTAAGAGAAAACGAAATCAAATGAATATTTCATGTGACCGCCCTTTGCTTTCAAATCAGCATCAGTTCTTCATTTCTGCACAGTTTTTGAAGCAACTCATCAGAGAAGTTGCTCCAAAAACATCTTAAGGTACTGTCACACGTAGCAATATCGCCGCCATATGGCTGGCAATTTGAAGTGAGCGCGCACGTTTCAGGCACTTTTTTACACATCGCCATCGCCCTGTCACACATAGACATCTCGCGTGCGTTGTTAGGCAACACTGCGTTCCAGAAATCGCCTTCCGCAGACCGGAAGCATTTTCACATAGCCACATCGCCGCCAAATCGCCGCGTCACACGCCTCCACCGCATCAGCGATGTGAGCGCAGAGTGTGAGTGCGAGGAGACAGGCGTGCCAGAGTGTTGTACACCGTGCCCCATCACTCCGATTGGCCAACACAACTGCGTCGCCATTGGTCAGCCTTGTCAGGAAGTCTGCCCTCTACATGACGCATGTGTCCTTTGTACTATATCGCTATTCAAATATGGCGCCTTAGCCATGGCCAGCCAATGGGAATGCAGGAGCGACCACCAATCGCGGCAAACGGGGCGCACTAAACAGAACGCTCAGGCACGTCTCTGGATGTGATTCCAGATGGTCTGAGCTCGCTTTCTACATCGCTATTGCCCAGTCACGCCATGATGCGGTGAAATCGCCTGGTGGAAATCGCCTGATTTCTCAGCAGAACTGGGTGATCAGGCGACGCTCCACCGGCGATTTCTAACCATAAAATCTCTCTGTCTCACGCCACTACGCACAGGCGGTGTGGTTTACACATCGCCAAAATACACACATTTACAGCGATATGGAAGCCATATTGCCACGTGTGACGGTACCTTTACTAACCACAGATCTTCTGTGTATGAGACATATCTTCTGTGTATGAGGCTTGTACAAATACTTCAGTCTCTTCACATAATCCCACACAGATTCGATTATATTGAGATCTGTCTTCTGTGGTCTTCCAGGACTTATCCTTCCCAATGACATTGGCAGCTTCAAAATACATTTGGAGCTAATGAGATGCTTCCCTGATGGATAATTATCTGCCAGTATCTCTAAAGGGCCCGTTACACGCTATAATATCATTAACAATATCATTGGTACGTCACGGCTATTGGGGCGGTGCAGCGATGTCGTAATGACATCGTTGCATGTGACACGTAGATACGACCAATGATAAGTCGTTAGATCGTCGATTGTAGGTTTATAATCATGTCCATAAACCTGTTGTTCATCGTCCTTTGGACCTGCAACATTGTTGTGTGTGACACCTTTCCAATGATCTCATTTATGACTTCGCCTATTCAGACCTGAAGCACGTAGGCGACCAAACGACTGCAAGTGTCCGGCCCGGGCCCTTGGGGTACTCGGTCACTCAGGCACGGTCTCTCGGGAAGGTCACGGGTAGCGGTGCCTGAGGCCGTGGGCCCGGGGGATGCGGATAAAAGGTGGAGATGGCAGTAAAATAATAAAAGTGTCTGTCGTGACACCACCTGTGGGAGACCGGTGATGGCACCGGGGTGATGTGCGGCAGCTAGGTGGAACCGAGCGGGGGGTCCCCGGGGCTATAGATGGTGATGAGGGTAATAGGGTAGCACGGTCAGTGTGGTGTAGATGGAAGGAGGGACACGCACACATAAAGTCTTTTGGTACCTTTACTGGTGTTCTTGACGAGTACACTCGACCGGAGATGAGGTAAACACTTCAGGATTTCTGCAGCGAGCAGGGTTGTAGGCCTCCTTGTGTCAGCTTGTTCTGTCAGAGTCTGGCAGGCATGAAACCCGACCAGACCGTTACTTCTCTTTCTGTGTGTCTCTCCACACCCGAGTTTGCTGCACTGAGGGCACTTCTATGGGACTTCCTGTCTGGCCTAGACTCCGGGCTCTCATTTGGTGGTGCTTCGGGTGTCTGGGGAGCTAAACCTCCTTGTAGTGCTGGTTTCTCTGCATGGCCTATTCTCTGTGTCCCTGTAGCTCAGACACAGTGACCGGAACTCTGCTGGGGTGAGTCGGTATGACTCCTCTGCCCCCTTCTTGTACACGTTTCTCTCTCCTCTGCCTGTGCCCCCTACTCTGCGGGTTTACCATTGTCTCAGGTGGATACTGGTATGGGCCTAGCACGGCTCCAGTACCAGCTCAGCTCACTCAGCTCTTCACAGTTCTGTAGTGACTGCACACTCTGGTGTTTCTCCCTCCAGAACCCATATTTGTAGGGGGAACTGGTTTAAGGCAACCAGTGGGGCTCCCCCTACAGGCCTGGGGTGAAAAGTGTTGTGTGTGTTAGTGGGGTTTACTCGCTGTGTACCATCCTTCCATGTCCCAAGGAGTCTGCGCTGACCTGGCACAGGGTGCCACATTCCCCCCTAGTTAACCTCAGTTCTCCTGGACTGAGCAAAAGCTTTTGTTTACAACTTCAAACATTTATATATACATTTAATAACCGGTATTTACAGTCTTAAAGTCAAAATTCACAAAAATCACTGAAAAAGAAGAAAAATATGAAAAAGCAGTCCTTACGGCACTAGTCCATCTGCCGCAGGCTGGGAAAAGGGAAAAAGCAGTTTTTTTGGTCACACTAGTCCTGTAACCGTAGTCCGGGTTCAAACAAACGGGAAAAAGGTAAAGTCCAGCAATAAAGTCTCTGATGGCTTTGAAACAATTTACGAGTTAACACACTTTGTACTTTACACAAGTTCCCTATGAGTGTCTCTGCTTAGGAGGCCGGGTCTTACCTACTTTCTCTACCCCTGGCACTTTCTATTCCCAACTTGATATGCTTGGGGCTGTGCCCAGTTCCTCCACCCTTCTATACACTACTATTCACACTTGCGGACTAAAGTCACTTATTTACATTTTGCTAACAGATACTATGGTACTTTACATTTTACACCCACTCTCCATATCTAGATGGGGCTGTCCTTGTGTACTGCAACATGATCTACGTAAACTAGGTGTTGCGTGTGTACTGATTTCTTTTTGGATTGGTAATGCAGGTAGCTGTCTGCAAATTCTTGGTCTTACTGTGAGACTAGCAGGTTCACTGATTATAGGAATCTCTGGTTCCGGTACAACAGGCTGCACTTCTTGCAATTGAACGGGTTCTTCTGGTCTTCCTGGTTCTGGTATTGGTTTTGGTTCTTCTACATGTTGAATTGGGACTTGATTTTCCACAGGTTGATAGAACGAAATGACTGGTATGATAACTGCTCCGTTGTATTGAGGCCAGTCTGGTGGTAGATCTCCAATTTCAGTATGAATCACTTTTTCTTTTGGTTCTTCAACTGTTGCTGAGGGATAGGTTACTTGTTGGGGTTTCAATTGATTAGGGCATCTCTTTAAGTGATCTCGTGATACGGTTGCAGTTGTTGTTCCTCCATCTTTGCTGATTACACAAGTTTTTGAATTGTCAAAATTGGATTGCATAACTGTATAGGGTTCTGCTTCCCAATGGTCATCTAGTGTATTGGCTTTTCTTTCTCTTGAGAACTAATTCACCTGGGTTAAGGGTTCTGCTGAGGCGTGTTTGTTGAAGTCATGTTCTTGCTTGCTTCTGCTTTGGTCTAGGTTTCTCTCAACACTTTCCTGAATTTTCCTGTATTGTTCTTGGCGATGATAATTCCAATCTTCATCTGGAGAATCTTGGCTTGGTTCTACTGTTCCCATTTCTAAGTCAATTGGAAGTTTTCCTGGTCTTGCTCGCATTAGGTAGGCTGGTGCATAGCTGGTAGAACTGACAGGGGTGTGATTGTAAATATCCACTAAGTCAGGTAGCTTTTCTGGCCACTGATTTCTCTCGTCAAGTGGTAAAGTCTTCAACATATCGATGACGATGTTGTTTATCTTCTCGCACAGACAATTTGTTTGCAGATGATACGGTGTGGTCCTTATCTTCTTACACCCATACAATCCTAAGAATGCGTGGAACAGTTCTGACTCGAATGCTGGTCCTTGATCAGCCAATACTTGATCTGGATACCCATGCGGGCGACAAAAGTAACTCTGGAAAGTCTTTGCTGCGACTTCTGCAGTTAAATCTTTGACTGGTACTACTATGCGGAATCTGGAGTAGTGATCAACCATTGTAAGTGCGTAAGTGTAACCTGTCCTACTCGGTGTTAACTTCACATGGTCTAGAGCCACGACTTCAAGAGGTCTCTTGGTAATGATTGGCTGTATCGGAACCTTCTGGCTTTGCTGGTCTTTTCTTCTCAGGTGACACGGTCCACAGTTCTTGCACCATCTTTCAATAGAACCTCTCATGGCGACCCAGTAGAAACGGTCCTTTAATAGCATCTCTAATTTCTTCCAACCAAAGTGTCCTGCACCATTGTGGTAAGCTTCTAGGATCATCTTGACTTCTATTTTTGGAACTACTATCTGCCAGATAAGTTTGTGGGTTCTGGGGTTAAGGTATCGTCTGCATAGTTTTCCTTGGTAGACGAATAACTTTCGTTTTTCTTTCCATAGACGTTTGGCATCTTGTGAAGCAGCTGAACTCAGACTGGAGTGTTCTTTGGTTATTAGCTCCTTGATTAAGCTAACATCCGGGTCACTGTCTTGAGTCTCTTTCTAGTCAAGGTGGGATAACGGGTTCACCGTTCTCTCTTTACGCCTTTGACTTGCCTGATGACATGGGGCTGTATTGGTACAGTGGAAAGCTGGCAATTCTATTTCTTCCAGTTCATCTATGTCTTCTCCTTCGTCTGGGAGATTAGGCATTCTGGACAGGGCATCAGCGTTGCCATTCTTGTGACCTGCCCGGTACTTGACAGTGAAGTCATAGTTTGACAATCTTGCCATCCAACGCTGCTCCATGGCTCCCAGCTTCGCAGTCTCTAAGTGAGTTAGAGGGTTGTTGTCAGTGAAAGCTGTGAACGGGGAGGACGCCAGATAGTGCTTGAAACGTTCTGTGATTGCCCAGACCAGGGCTAGGAACTCCAACTTAAAAGAGCTGTAATTCTCCGGGTTCCTCTCTGTTGGACGGAGTTTTCTGCTGGCATAGGCTATCACTTTCTCTTTGCCTTGTTGTTTCTGTGCCAAGACAGCTCCTAAGCCTTCATTGCTTGCATCTGTGTATAACAGGAACGGCAGGTTGTAATCAGGGTAGGTCAGGATCTCTTCTCCCGTTAAGGCATCTTTCAGTTTCTGGAAAGACTGTTCTTGTTCTGGTCCCCACCGGAACAGAGGTCCTCTGATCTTGCCTTTCTTGGATTCATCTACCAGGAGATCTTGCATGGGTGCTGCTATCTTCGTGTAGCCTTTGATAAACCTTCTGTAGTACCCGACCAGTCCTAAGAATTGACGTACCTCTTTGAAGGTGGTTGGCGCTGGCCAGTTCTTGATGACTGTAACCTTGTCCAGGTCGGGTGCTACGCCTTCTGCACTGACCACAATCCCAGGTACTGGACTTTGGGTTTTAACAAGTGACATTTTAGCGGTTTCAGCTTCATACCATACTTGGACAACGATTCAAACACTTCAATCAGATGTTGTAGGTGATCTTCATAGGTTTGGGAGTATACTATGACATTGTCCAGGTACAGCAGCACAGTCTCGAAGTTTCTGTGGCCTAGGCAACACTCCATTAGTCTCTGGAATGCTCCTGGTGCATTGCATAACCCGAATGGCATACTGTTGAACTCGCATAACCCCATCGGTGTCGTGAAGGCTGTCTTCTCACGATCTACTTCTGCAACGGAGACCTGCCAGTACCCACTAGTAAGATCCAAGGTTGAGAAGTAATTGGCAGACTTTAGTGCAGCTAGTGACTCTTCTATGCGGGGTAACGGGTATGCATCCTTGTGTGTTACTCTGTTGATCTGCCTATAATCTACGCACATCTTCATACTACCGTCTTTCTTTTTAATCAGGACCAGTGGTGCTGCCTAGGGGCTACAACTATCTCTGATGACCCCTGCATTCTTCATGTCCTGTAGCATCTCTTTTGCTTTCTGGTAGTGTGCTGGTGGTATAGGCCTGTATCTTTCTTTTATGGGTGCATGGTCACCTGTGGGTATATGATGTTGTACCCCTTTAATCCTCCCAAAATCAAGTGGATGCTTGCTAAACACCTGTTCATATTCTCGAACTACCCGATAAACTCCATTTTTCTGGTGAGAAGATGTGTTGTCAGTTCCTATACTGAGCTCCTAACACCATTTCTCTAGCTGACCCTTGGGAGAATGGGGTTCGTCTGACACTGTCTGAGCGAATGATTTAGCTTCATGTATTGCGTTGTTATCTACATGGTACAGTTTTGCAACAGTGGAAAACCTTGGCAGTTTTACTTCATCATCACCAGAGTTCAGTACATGTACAGGGACCCTTCCTTTCCTTACATCAACCACCCCCCTGGCTGTCAGGAGTGTAGGACTACTGTCAGAGATCACTGGCTCCAATACTGCCTGGTAGTCCTGCCCTCTGAGGCCTACTGCTGCCCGTCACCATATCATCATTTCACTTCTTGGTAGCACTACAATAGGAATTGGGTCTGTTACACGTACACTACCAATTTCACCATTTGACATTGTTACCTGCTGCTGATACACCAGAGCTCGGATCTCCCTCTGAAGAGCTCTTCTCTCGCTTGGCTTAGAGGTATCTGCACTCTGTTGGAGCAAAAACAACACTACTACTACGATTCCCTGGTTTCTTAACTGCACCCTCCCCACCTTTACTGTTGCCTCCCACTGCCCTTCTATAGTAACAAGCAACCCATTAGTTGCCTCAATGTTCAAGTCAGGGTTTGGGGTTCCAGTTTGATGTCGGACCAGAACCGTTTGTAGAGGATACTCGGGATGGTGGTCACCTGGGATCCGGTATCTAC
Source organism: Allobates femoralis (assembly GCA_033576535.1). Taxonomy (NCBI): domain Eukaryota; kingdom Metazoa; phylum Chordata; class Amphibia; order Anura; family Aromobatidae; genus Allobates; species Allobates femoralis. Next base: position 107,012,735 of record JARQOC010000010.1, on the reverse strand, counting down.
CAATGCAGTGGTAGCGGTGCTGTCGATGATGATGGACAAGTATGGTCGGTCTCCCACGTACTTGCGCTCCCAGCTGATCGGGCCTGGACTGTCTACTCCTGGGGTTGGCCCTCCTTTCCCAGGGGGCTGCTCGTTTAAAGGACAGGATTGGTAGACATGTCCTTCTTTGTCGCACTTGCGACAGATGGGCTGTCCATCGGCGCTGTAGCGATCTGTGGGTCTTCCTCGAAGCGGTGGGGTCCTCCTCTTCATCCATGGGAAGTTGTCGGGGCTGTCAGCGAGCTGGATCTTGTCTGATGGCCTTGCTTCTGTCTTGGGTCGCCTTGCACCTCTGAGCCTCGCCACCTCTTTAGTCAGCTGCCGCACCTCAGAGCACAGACTGTCAAACCGGTCGAGTGTCACAGTCTGCATACTGGATTCTGCTGCTGGGATGAAGAAGGTGCTTCCGGTACGGAAGGGGTTTTAGTCCATTCCGGCTGTGGGGTTAAGTCTGGCACTGCAGGGAGCTGCTGTCCCCGAACCGTTAACTCTTTCAGCTTTGCAAACTCTGCATCAGGGTTTTGAAGAGCCCACCAGCGCGCTTGTTTTCTGTCATCGGGTAACCTAAGGCCTATAACAAACTATTCAATTAACGTTTTATTTTCATCACGAACGTCACCGGGATCGGCTTGTTTAAGGAGTCTCAGCGCCTCTTGCAGGCGCAGGGAATAGTCTAGGACACTCTCCTGTGGCCCTTGTTTGCAATGATAAAACAACAGTCTTAACTCAGATTCAGTATGATGCTCAAAAATTCTCTTTAGTTTTGCAAATATTTGTTCAACAGACTCCTGATCTTCTACAGACCAGTTTCGGGTTTCCAGCTCTGCTGCATCTGTTAACTGCCCATTACTACTGACGCTCTCTGCTTACCGGTCATCGCGTACATATCCAGCACGGTGCATATCTTCCTCTGGAACTCATCTAGGGCACCTGGCTTGCTGCTGTACTTGGGTAACCAAGCTGCATTCGGGACGTACGGCAGAGATATCGGCATTATCGGGGCCACCGGTGCAGGCGGCGGTGGCAACATGATGCTGCCGGGTGGATTGACAACTGGGGCCTGTACGTTCTGGGCAACCGGCGAGTTCACATTCAGGACTACTGCGTCGCTGGGGTCCGGGTTACTCATTGTCGCTCCCCCCTAGTTAATCGGTGCCTGTCTCTTTCAAATCAACGGAACTACTCGGCTCGGCGGGCGGGGAATGGAGCACCACGGGAGTTTCCGGATCCTCCTGCTGCGTCCGGCGGATCTCGTCAGAGCGTGGGGTGGGGCCTATCTTCGCGCCCTTGCACTGTAACGCCCCTTCCTTTCCCGCTCTGTGGCGCAGCAATGGCTATTCAAATTTACAGTTTACAATCACAGTCAATAAATGGCGCACAGTACCCGGTTACACCGGTCACGGGATCCTGTTTGTGACGCCAGGTTCTGTCCAGCCCAGGCCCTTGGGGTACTCGGTCACTCAGGCGCAGTCTCTGGGGAAGGTCACGGGTGGCGGTGCCTGAGGCCGTGGGCCCGGGGATGCGGATAAAAGGTGGAGATGGCAGTAAAATAATAAAAGTGTCTGTCGTGACACCACCTGTAATGGTCCGGTGATGGCACCGGCGCTGCTTGGGTCTCCAGGGTGATGTGCGGCAGCTAGGTGGAACCGAGCGGGGGGTCCCCGGGGCTATAGATGGTGATGAGGGTAATAGGGTAGCGCGGTCAGTGTGGTGTAGGTGGAAGGAAGGACACGCACACATAAAGTCTTTTGGTACCTTTACTGGTGTTCTTGACGGGTACACTCGACCGGAGATGAGGTAAACACTTCAGGATTTCTGCAGCGAGCAGGGTTGTAGGCCTCCTTGTGTCAGCTTGTTCTGTCAGAGTCTGGCAGGCATGAAACCTGACCAGACCGTTACTTCTCCTTTTGTGTGTCTCTCCACACCCGAGTTTGCTGCACTGAGGGCACTTCTATGGGACTTTCTGTCTGGCCTAGACTCCGAGCTCTCATTTGGTGGTGCTTCAGGTGTCCGGGGAGCTAAACCCCCTTTGTAGTGCTGGTTTCTCTGCAGGGCCTATTCTCTGTGTCCCTGTAGCTCGGACCCAGTGACCAGAACTCTGCTGGTATGACTCCTCTGCCCCCTTCTTGTACACGTTTCTCTCTCCTCTGCCTGTGACCCCTACTCTGCGGGTCTACCACTGTCTCAGGTGGATGCTGGTATGGGTCTAGCACGGCTCCAGTACCAGCTCAGCTCACTCAGCTCTTCACAGTTCTGTAGTGACTGCACACTCTGGTGTTTCTCCCTCCAGAACCCGTATTTATAGGGGGAACTGGCTTAAAGCAACCAGTGGGGCTCCCCGTACAGGCCTGGGGTGAAAGGTGTTGTGTGTGTTAGTGGGGTTTACTCGCTGTGTACCATCCTTCCATGTCCCAAGGGAGTCTGTGGTGACCTGGCACAGGGTGCCACACAAGTATCGTTCGCTTGTCGCGGAATCGTTGCGGCGTCGTTCAATATATCTGTATGTGTGACTCCTCAGCAGCGATCTCTAAACAATGTCCCAGCGATCCAGGTCAAGTCGGATCGTTGGTCGGATCGCTGAGACATTGAAGCATGTAACGGGCCCTTAAGGATTGAAGACATCTGACCAAATCCCAAACTACATATTCTGAAATGCAGCTCCAAATCTGCAATGAACCTCAGCCACGTTCACTGCTGCCTACAAACACCCATTATTGTGCTGCTCTCCAGCCCTTCGGTAAAGAGACTTCCTTATGTTACAGCCATTTTTTTTAACATTTTAACACATCAGTCCAGAGCACCTGCTGCCATTTTTCGGCACCCCAGTTCCTTTCCTATGTTTTCATGAATAGTTAAGTAGCTTGGCCTTATTTCCGTGTAGAAACTATGGCTTTTTGTATGCAATTTTGTCATGAACTCTACTTCTGGCCAGACGTTACTGAAAAGTAGACATGTGTAGTTGGGTTCCACTGGTTGTTGTCAGTTCTGAGCTGATGGCACTGTTAGACATCTTCCAATTGCAAAGGGAAGTAAGCATGGTGTGTCTTTTATCTGCTACACTACGTTTCCTTGGCCAACCTCTGCATCTATGGTTCTCATTATTGCTCATTTTTTTGGCGCTTTTTCAAAATACCTTGAGCAGCAGACCTTGAAACCCCAATCTGCTGTGAAATCCTTGCCTGGGTCACTACCTTGTTGATGCAGTACAACTTGTATATTGCTGCTGTGCTCAGTCTTCTCATGATGTATAACCTGTGAAATGAACCTGTCTTCCAAAACCTCACCTTTGTGGCCGAATTTGACTGTTCTTGTGTCACTGTATGAGTGTGTTTCAACCTACATGACAAAATAATGATCAATATCACCTGTTTGGTATAATTGGTTACTTATACATAGGACTATAATCTTACAAATTCCCTGACATTGTGCCACTGTATCTAGAACTGGTGCTGTTTTACAGGCAAAGGGCGGTCACCAAATATTGATTTGATATTGATCTCTCTTTGCATTTTAATTGATAAAAATAAACTAATAACATCTATTTTTGAAGGAACATTTGCTTTTCACACATGTCTAAAACTGCACAATACTGTATTTTTGAAATAACATTAACTTTATTAAAGGCATAGTACATTTTATTAGAGCATTTAATGCACTTTATTGCACTTGTAATGGTTAATAATTGATATTTCTGCAATTGTACGATACATGATTACACTAATGCACCCATAAAAATAGAAACATTCATTTACTTGTGTGACTTAATCATAAATAGAACAACATAATACCGGTTTATATATGATCTGGAACTCTGGAAATATTCAAGTGTAAGGGACAGTATACCGGGGAAAATAGGGGCATCTGGGGATCAAGCACCGAAGGATGGTCACGCCATAAGGTTGCAGAAAGCCTCATTGTCCACAAATCTATATGGCAAGATTTCCAGGGGAAGCAGTCTGGAAATGTGCATGTTTAGTGTTTAGTGCGTGGTTGGGTTTTTATGTTTGTGTTCCGAGGATTGGGGTAGGCACAGCTGAACGCTGCGGTGGAGCAAATAATCAGACGTGGTTGCTGATGGTGCTTGCAGAAATGCAATGACAGCTGCAGGATGGAAGGCGTCCTGGACAGGGGATTGGAAAATGTGTAGCACAGTGGAAGAGGAAGTGGTGTCACCGCAGACACTAATTGTGAACCCAGGCGTTTGGCTCACCTAGTCAGGGGCTTTGATGACATGATCCTGAGTGTGCTGGTGGTGGTGGCCAGGTCCCTGCTGATCCTGTTACAGCACAGATTGCAAATGATCATTCTTTTCTCATCCACACTTCCTTTAAAAAAGCGCCAGACAGTTGAACACCTAACCTTTGCTCTGTGATCTGGTTGCGTAGGGAATAGTTATCCGCGTTCTCCCTCTGACCAACCCACTGCCTCTGCCTGCCAGTTGCAGTGCATTGCATGCCTCCCCCTATACACGCTCCAGGCCAAGTGCCTCCAGGTCCGCGCTGCTGCCTCGAGGATGTAACAAAGACACCGGGATGCTTTGTATAAAGTCTTTTTCTACTTTATTTCCGACGCGTTTCGGAGCTCAAATCCCAGCTCCTTCCTCAGGGAATGACATGATTACACTGCAGACAATCCTTTTAAACTCAAAAAAGCGCCAAAATATAATCCCAGTCCACCTCCAAATACGTCACTGCATGGGGAGGATACTCGTCATGACGTCACAATGTTTACAAACAATATATCGTAACCGCTGTCAGATAATAAAAAACAGCGCATTGTCACTGATCTGTATAGGAATCAACAGTATGCTGTAAAGATCTATATAATCATGGGAAATTTGGAGGGAGAAAGGTCAAATACAGAAGGAAAAGAAAAAAAGAATGGAAAAAATTATCTCTAATGCTATGTGGATAAAGGGGTGGGTGAACCCGTGTACAAAAGGGGGGTGGAATTAACCGTGATGCAGTGTCATTAGCTAAGGATACCAACCCGGTATTTGTAAGATGAACTGTGATGCTGGTGATAAGTGCATAGTACATGATTGCATAAAAAAGATGAATAAAATATATCTTATGCATGTCTCTATGTGTGTAAAAATGTGTATGTGTTATAAAAAAAATATATATAAATATATACCGTATATACTCGTGTATAAGCCGACCCGTGTATAAGCCGACCCCCCTACTTTTGCCCCCAAAACCTGGGAAAACCTATTGACTCGTGTATAAGCCGAGGGTGGACCCCAGCACAGGTATATGTGGCGCCCCGCAACGAGTGCGTCACAAGAGTGTATTGCAGCCCAAATTGAAGCTGTAATATGCTCTGACTAAGCAGTGATATGGTTAACTTAGAGATCCATACCCCACATGCATCACTAGTAGAGGGGATCAATCAAGGTCCTGGTGGGCGGAGTGTGGGCAGTAGAAGAGAAAGAGAACTGACTTGGCCACGGAAGGGAGAGGAGCTGATCCAACGAGCTCTGCAACCTAGGAGAGGGGGCTGTACAGTTCCGTGCAGCCCCCTGGCCATTTCCCGGTCGGTGTCAATGCTTGGCACCCTGAAACTGGGCCTGGGCATTAATATACGGGTTCCCAAAAACTCCCGTGCCCAAAACTACAGCCTGTTTGCTGGTACCGAAGCTAGCAGCAGTTCAGCTCTGCTATGCGAACCAGAGGAGTGGAGGAGCAGCTTTACAGGAGCACCCCACCATCACCAAATCCAGTCATCTAACCAGCGGTGTACCCACCAAGGGACCCAAGGCTCCCCAGAACATCCATAACGTACACTTTGGATAGGGCATTGAAGCAGCCTCCCTGTACCCGATCTGGTATTCCTGGGCGACAACGGCAACACAGAGTAGCTAGAATGGAGGAACACCGTGGATCTCTGAGGGACACCTATCACTGCTGAATCCACCCGGTCCACTACCCGTTAACTGTATGCCATGTACTGCTTGCTGGTTACAGTAAATCACCCGTTACAGAGACTTACAGTGTCCGTGCTTCCTTATGATTGCATCCATCCGCACACAAGGTAACCGCAGCTGCCGCAGAACATCTTGTGCAGCTCCAGCCTCTGGGGATCATCGCTCAGCCTGTGGGGAGCGTTCCATCTTGTTGCATTCCATCCCCCGAAGGCCCAGCAGCGTCAGTAAAGTTACTGAAACTCTCATAGGTGGCGTCACGACAAATTAACCCCTTAATCTGTTCACCTAAAGACGTCTTTATTTTTTGAATCTGCACCACCGGGCCCCGCACTGGCAGGCACGGTTCCGTGACAAGGAGGCGAAAGCTACAGAGGCCTGCAACGGGAAAGGTCCGGCGCCCGGGCTGGGTGTCAGACATATACAGCCCCCAGCAGTGTGGTATACAGCAGCCTCCCCAGTGGTATATACAGCAGCAGCCCCAGTGGTAGTATACAGCAGCCCCAGAGGTATATAGAGCAGCCCCAGTGGTAGTATACAGCAGCAGCCCCAGTGGTAGTATACAGCAGCAGCCCCAGTGGTACATACAGCAGCAGCCCCAGTGGTATATACAGCAGCAGCCCCAGTGGTAGTATACAGCAGCCCCAGAGGTATATAGAGCAGCCCCAGTGGTAGTATACAGCAGCAGCCCCAGTGGTAGTATACAGCAGCAGCCCCAGTGGTACATACAGCAGCAGCCCCAGTGGTATATACAGCAGCAGCCCCAGTGGTAGTATACAGCAGCCCCAGAGGTATATACAGCCCCAGAGGTATATACAGCAGCCCCAGTGGTAGTATACAGCAGCCCTTGTGGTAGTATACAGCAGCCCTTAGGTAGTATACAGCAGCCCCAGAGGTATATACAGCCCCAGAGGTATATACAGCAGCCCCCCCCATATCAGTATACAGGCCCCCCCCCTTGGGTAGCAATCCTGTAAAGGAAGAGATTAGTATACTTATCCCTCCGCTGTCCCGCTGCCACTGTCCCGCCGCCGTCATCGCGCTCCTCCTTCTTCATCCAGCGTCTTCCGTCTTCCTCCTCTGGCGCGCAGACAATGATGTCATTGCCTGCGCCGACAGGAGGAAGCCGGAAGAAGACGGAAAACGTGCGATGGCGGCGGCGGGACAGCGGAGGCATAAGTATACTAATCTCTTCCTTTACAGGATTGCTAAACAAGGGGGGGGCCCTGTATACTGATGGGGGGGCAATGTATACTGTATACAGTATACAGTGACTCGCGTATAAGCCGAGGAGGGGACTTTTCAGCCCAATTTTTGGGCTGAAAAACTCGGTTTATACGCGAGTATATACGGTACATATAGATCTTATGTATTTACATAAACATTTTAATAGCATTAAAAATAGTTTTTTATTGAGGTTTTTCATTAATATTTCGTCTTTAATACTTTCTAAATATTGTGGGAATATTTTAATTAAAATATGTCAATTACGGAAATATATTAATTTTAAACATTTTTGTTTTCTTTTTCCCTGACGCAATTCGGAAACACAACTCCAAAATCTCCCTGCACATAACAAACAGAATGAAAATTATCATTTAGATTATACATACAGTAGTTATATTCCACTATTATATAGTTTTAATTCTCACTCTTCCAATCCTATACCCAATATTCACAATCAACTGTTCTTTTTCAGTAAATCTTTTTAATTGTTTTATTATACATACTAGTGCATATATTTATATATATTTTTTTTTATAACACATACACATTTTTACACACATAGAGACATGCATAAGATATATTTTATTCATCTTTTTTATGCAATCATGTACTATGCACTTATCACCAGCATCACAGTTCATCTTACAAATACCGGGTTGGTATCCTTAGCTAATGACACTGCATCACGGTTAATTCCACCCCCCTTTTGTACACGGGTTCACCCACCCCTTTATCCACATAGCATTAGAGATAATTTTTTCCATTCTTTTTTTCTTTTCCTTCTGTATTTGACCTTTCTCCCTCCAAATTTCCCATGATTATATAGATCTTTACAGCATACTGTTGATTCCTATACAGATCAGTGACAATGCGCTGTTTTTTATTATCTGACAGCGGTTACGATATATTGTTTGTAAACATTGTGACGTCATGACGAGTATCCTCCCCATGCAGTGACGTATTTGGAGGTGGACTGGGATTATATTTTGGCGCTTTTTTGAGTTTAAAAGGATTGTCTGCAGTGTAATCATGTCATTCCCTGAGGAAGGAGCTGGGATTTGAGCTCCGAAACGCGTCGGAAATAAAGTAGAAAAAGACTTTATACAAAGCATCCCGGTGTCTTTGTTACATCCTCAAGGCAGCAGCGCGGACCTGGAGGCACTTGGTCCTAGAGCGAGTTCACATTCCCACATCGTGGAAGTGCTGTCCCTGCGGCAGCTGCTAAGTTTGAGTGATCAAGCTGGTTGTGAGCTTCACAACCAAACCAGGTGAGCAAATTTTGAACTACACATTATCAATCTCCTAAGTGAGATAAGACCCTATGCTCATTTTCATTTTTATAGATCCCCCTATACACAGCTGTCCTTGTTCTGCATGGCACCTTCCCAGGTTGAGTCAGTGACTTCATCCTCCACTACCTCGTCTTCCACTTCTACTTTTTGATCCTCCTGAATTGTTGACTTAACAACTTTGCTTGTTGGCAACTGTGTCTCATCATCTACCTCTTGAAACTCTAATTGCCATTCCCCATCATCATCTCCTTCTGACTGTGGCTGCTCAAACATTTGGGCATCACTACACATGATCTCCTCATGTCCCTCTTGGGACAAGAGACCAGAATCAATAAATGGAAATGTAAAGAGCTCCTCAGAGTGTCCGTGTGGGATTACCTGTGTCCTGGGACTCACCATGGTGGGAGGAAGGAGGATCAGAGTGATGATTATGTGGTCCAGATTCTTGGCTAGGGAGTATGGACTTTGTGGAAGACAGGGTGGTGCTGGGAAACATACTGGAAACATTATTATCTGCCATACAAACGACCACCTTTTTTGCACTGTTGTAATTTCAAGAGTGGTGTCCCGCACCCCCAGGCAAAGTGGGGCAGGAAGCTAGGTCACAAGTATGACCGTGTTTGTTATGCGCCCACAGCAGGCAGTTTCACCTGGCCCAAGACCACTGTATGCACCAGCAGCTTGTCTACTTCCCTATCCTATACTGCATGCATTGCATATTTTAAATTAGGTATATAATATATGGCTGCAAAATTTCCAGTATTAATAGGGAAAAGAAAATATGTAGATCTGAAAAGCACTTTTATTTTAGGTTGTAGCAGCAGTATACCTATAGAAAGACTGTAGGGCAATAAACCCTGACTATATACCTCCAATACCAAACTATCATTCCTCCAGAAGCTATCTCTACACTAAATGCAGGTAACATTGGTTTTACTAGAATAAAGGACATTATGTAGCCTGAGAATGACTTTTATGTTTAGGTTGTAGCAGCAGTATATCCATAGAAAGACTGTAAGGCAATAAACCTTGCCTATATTCTGTTTAAATCTAAGTTCTCCCTCTTAGATCAACTCCCTCTGAACTGTTTCCAGAGGGGAATGTTCTGATCATCATGGGCCCAGGTCTTATATGAGACCCGATGATGCGATGCGTTTGGCCAATCACAGTAATGCCAGCAGCCAATATGGCTGTGGCATTATCGTGTATGGCAGGAAATCCTTGTACAGTGATTGGCTGTCTAACAGCTGCAAAACAAGTAACGAGCTTACCCGAGCACCCCGATGCTCGATCGAGTAACGAGCGTACATGAGCACCTTGATGCTCGATCGAGTAACGAGCGTACACGAGAACCTTGATGCTCAATTGAGTAACAAGCAAACCTGAGCACCTTGATGCTCGATTGAGTAAAGAGCGTATCCGAGCACCTTCATGCTCGATCGAGTAACGAGAGTACCCGAGCACCTTGATGCTTGATCAAGTAACGAGTGTACACGAGCACCTTGATGCTCGATCGAGTAAAGAGCGTACCCGAGCACCTTGATGCTCGATCGAGTAACGAGCGTACACAAGCACCTTGATGCTTGATCGAGTAACAAGCATACCCGAGCACCTTAATGCTCAATCGAGTAATGAGCATATCTGAGCACCTTGATGCTCGATCGAGCAAGGAGCGTACATGAGCACCTTAATGCTCAATCGAGTAATGAGCATATCTGAGCACCTTGATGCTCGATCGAGCAACGAGCGTACATGAGCACCTTGATGCTCGATCAAGTAATGAGTGTACCCGAACACCTTGATGCTCGATTGAGTAACAAAACTACACGAGCATCTTGATGCTCGATCGAGTAATGAGCGCACCTGAGCACATTGATGCTTGATCGAGCAAGGAGCGTACATGAGCACCTTGATGCTCGATTGAGTAACGAGAGTACACAAGCACCTTGATGCTCGATCGAGTAACGAGCATACCCGAGCACCTTGATGCTCGATCGAGTAATGAGAGTACACGAGCACCTTGATGCTCAATCGAGTAACGAGAGTACATGAGTACCTTGATGCTCGATCGAGTAACGAGAGTACACGAGCACCTTGATGCTCGATCGAGTAACAAGAGTACACAAGCACCTTGATGCTCGATCGAGTAACGAGAGTACATGAGCACCTTGATGCTCGATCGAGTAACGAGAGTACACGAGCACCTTGATGCTCGATCAAGTAACGAGAGTACACGAGCACCTTGATACTCGATTGAGTATCAAGCAGTAACGAGCGCGCTCACCTATAACTACTGCTGTTTAATCATTTAATTTGAATCCCTGACAGCAGCACTTAATAGAACAATTAAGAGAGATCACGTGGAGCTAAAACTTTAGTGACTGGGGGCAAAGTGATCAATCAAATGCAGATTCAAAATTCCCAATGGGGCCTAAAGAATAAAGTGAAAACAAATTTAAAGATTGCTTTAATCCCAATTTAAAAAAAATACTTTTGAAAAATAAAAAGATGATCTTATCTGGTATTGTTATGTCTGTAAAAGTCAAATTTATTAAAATATAAAATGATTTAAACTTTACGTTAACTGTTGAAACGAAATAAACGAAGAATCGAAATGCCAGAATTACTGTCTTCTGGTCACTGC